>CM064571.1:5262731-5349025 GCA_032716605.1 Paralithodes platypus | reverse complement strand
ACTGCTCCAAGAACACCGCTGGCGAAACTAATGACACGAATCCCAACTCCCTCCTTCCTCTCGGCACTCGCTATCTACGGAATTGTATCGGGAAACGTGCCTAAAGTACATAGTTTTTGCACTCGCGTTTGAAACGGTTATTGCAAGGAAAACTAGCCATAATAAAAGGATCGTTATGGTGTCATTCGAAAGCTCTAGTTTATGCCCTTTCAGGGATTAGTACTTGTTGCTACGGTCTGAGGTATATTTAGGCATGAAAATGATCACGGTAAACAGCCCTATTTTGGATAAAAACACCCCGGTGGGCGGGTACATATAATAAAACCGCATAGGCCGCTCGTAAGGTGTTAAGAGGACTCCAGTTAATTTAGTAAGTTAGCTGCTGTGCCATAGGAAGTTTAAACCACTTTTGTCTTCGAGAATTTTTTGTGGACTTCAGTATGTCATGCATTAGCACTGACGATGAGCGGAGAGATGCCATTTGAGAGGTGTGCCGTTTAGTAACCAGGTGAGGGAGGATGCTAGAGTTTTTGTGAGTAAAGCGGTTACCACGTGACGGAGGAGAGGCTGACTTTGTGTGGATGTTTTGTGGCTTGCACCTGATAGCCAACGGGTTTGGGCATTTCCAAGTGTAGTAGGGATGTCCAAGGGGGAGCTGATGTTCTCTGGGTGGTTGAGTGGGCGACATGGGGTTTCGGAGGAGAGGGCAGTTTGGGGGGGTCCTCCCCAGATCCCTCTCACTCGACTCCCACAGTGCCGTCCACTCAGTTACCGGAGGTTAGCACTCTCCCACAGAGGGATGAGAATTGGCAGATTGGAGTGCCCTCGGGTGGTGCACATGGTGGTTCCCCAGTTTTTGCCCCCCTCCTTCAGTAGTGGCAGCTCCCTCTTCCTGCCTGTCTCCAGATATGGTATTTAGACTTGAGCTTGCTAAGATTGAGGCTAGGAAGCAGGAGAATGCGATAGGAGGCATGAGACCAGGAGGCAAGAGGATGAGACCAGGAGGCAAGAGGATGAGACCAGGAGGCATGAGGCTGAAGCTTAGGTACGACTCAGAGAAATATTGTGCTAAATTAGATTTAGATAAGACTCGTGCAGAGTCGACAGGGACTCGGATGGGCCGTGTGGGCCAAGTAAGAGAACAGTCCTTAGCCCACTTAGTCAAATTAGTGCCGGTATTTAGTGAAACTGAAGTCACAGAATGTTTTAATCGTTTTGAGAAGAAGTGTAGGGAGCATAATTGGCCTGAAGAGAAGTGGGCAGCTCTAGTCTCCTCAAGACTTACGGGTAAGGGTCTGAAGGATTATGATGCACTGCCTTTAGAGTCTTGCATTGACTACCCAGAATTGAAGAGAGCTGTCCTACGGGCATACGAGTTGCAACCGAAAACATATCGATTGAAGTTTCGGGGTGTTACAAAGACTAGGGAGGCGACCTTTCTTGAACATGCCCGAGACTTACAAGATGCACTTAAAAACTGGACACGTCCTGAGAAAGCTGAGACGGCAGAACTGTTGACTGAGCTGTTTCTGCTCGAGCAGTTTTATAAGTGTACTGGTGCAGAAATGACTTTAACTATTAAAGAAAAGAACCCAAAAACTCTACAGGAGGCAGCTGAGATGGCTGACCTCCGGCTATCACTAATTCGTGGGTGCGGGTCTGCCCCAGCGTAGAGAGGCAGGTAACAAGGGGCGTGACGCCCCACCCCCCGAGTTAGTGATACCAAGGCTGACCACAAGACTAGCACCGTCCCATTTAAGAAGGGGCCGGGCCCTTCCCAGTACCAAGGGAAGCCCAAAGGGGAGTTGGAGTGTTATCATTGTCATAAAAAGGGGCACTTTGCAAGAGTCTGTCCTAGCAAACCACCTACAGCAGCTGTGTCTTTGGCCTGCAACATTGGTGTGTCTCCGAAGTCATCTGAGTTTGCCCGGGGCAGTTCGTCAGAGGCTGAGGCACAGCCAATGCAGAAGCACCTGGGAGGCTCGAACCCTGCTCAGGATGTTTTTTGCGACCATAGAGGGCGGGGTTGCATGATGTGGGCGGGGCGCAAGCATGGAGTAGAGGTCTTGCGTGATACAGGTGCTTCCCAGACTCTGATGAAAAACTTGACTGGCTACCCTATAA
Source organism: Paralithodes platypus (assembly GCA_032716605.1). NCBI lineage: Eukaryota > Metazoa > Arthropoda > Malacostraca > Decapoda > Lithodidae > Paralithodes > Paralithodes platypus. The sequence continues at coordinate 5,346,901 of CM064571.1, read as the reverse complement.
ACGCGGCTCGGGTGGTAGTGGTGCAGGGTTATTAAAGCAACTCGGTCATACCCGCTGGTGTGGTTGGAGTTGGAGGTGGATGGTGTGGCACGTGAATTGGATGTCGGGATTGTGGAGAAACTGCCAGTGGAGGGCGTCGACCTTCTTCTCGGCAACGACTTTGCAATGCCCGCTTCTGAGGTTCTACCCTTAGTCGTTGCCGAGAGGCCGGCCGACGTGAGTAGGGAAGAGCAAGAGTGGGTCGAGCGGTGCAGACACAACCCATGGCGTGTGTTGTCACCCGAGCTCGGGCAGCTAAAGTGTCACAGCCTAGTCCTCCGTCTTCAGACCAGCGGAGGAACGATCAACAGGAGGAGGCTAAAGCTGGAGTTGGTTTTAAAAGTTTTGACTCGGAGGCTCTCCTGGGTGATTCAGTATTAGCACCATTACTTAATTCTGGAGTAGCCCCTGGGCCTGTCATCGAGAGGGACGAGGCTGGGCATGACGAGTCTCCACGACAGCAACGTTATGTACATCGAGAGAAACAGAGGGAGCGGCCCAGTATCGAGGAAGGTCATGCATTGCTCCGGGAGCAGTTGGGTCGCTTGGCACCCTCAGATGTGTTTCGGTTGCACTGGAGGACCGTGAGCTCCAAACGTGTGCTGGTGGAGCTGTGGAGCTCGACGAGGACGGCGATGCACAGCCAGGAGATTTTTTTTATTTGGAAGGCATCCTCTATAGGCGTTTCGGGACCCTGGACGTGGTTGGCAAGAGGGGTCCGGAGTGGTGGACCAGTTGGTGGTGCCACGGGAGTGCAGGGATAGCCTACTGAGGTTGGCGCATGACACACCACTGGCAGGACATCTAGGGGTGAGAAAAAAACGGTGCGCGGCTTTGGGGAAATTGTTTTGGTGGCCGGGGATGAAGTCTCATGTGCAGTCATGGATAAACTCATGTGATATTTGTCAACGTGTCGGGAAACCGAACCAAGTTATTCCTAAGGCTCCGTTACACCCTATTCCTGTGATTGGGCCACCCTTTAGTAAAATTATTGTCGACATGGTTGGTCCACTCCCTCCCACTAAGGCTGGAAATAAATTTTTGTTAACCATAATGGATGTTGCCACTAGATACCCCGATGCATACCCTATGAAAAATGGAATGGCTAAGACGGTAGTCAGTAACTTGTTGTGGTACTTCTCAAGGTACGGGTACCCGGAGGAGATTCAGTCTGATCAGGGATCTAATTTCACCTCCAACATGTTCAAGCAAACAATGCAACAGCATGGGATACGAGCAGTAGTATCGTCAGCGTATCACCCTGAGAGTCAAGGGGTGCTTGAGCGGTGGCATGCTACACTTAAAAGCATGCTCAGGTGTTATTGTACTGACAACGGTATGGATTGGGATCTTGGATTGCCTTATGTGCTGTTTGCTGCTTGGGAGGTACCTGGTGAGAGCCTGGGATTTAGTCCAAACGAGCTGATTTTTGGACACCGTGTCAGGGGCCCCCTTAACATGCTGAAAGAAATTTGGGAGGGGACTGTGCAGCCTTGTCCATTATTAACCCTTAATTAGCGGCTCACCACATAAGTCGAGTTAAATAAAGCTGGACTATGTGGCGGCGCTCGACATAGGTCGAGTGGCAATTTCAGCACGTAATGTTGCTGAGAGAGAGAGACAAGTGGTGGCAGGAGTGTAGCGAGCGTATGACTGCTCCAGACCACCGCGTCGATACTGACACGAATCCCAGCTCCTCCTCCCTCTCTCACTCGCTAAATAAGGAATTGTATCGGGAAAGTGCCTAATTACATGCTTTTTGCACTCGCTTGCACGGTATTGCAAGAAAACTAGCCATCATACAAGGATCGTTATGGTGTCATTCGAAAGCTCTGTTTATGCCCTTTCAGGGATAGGTACTTGTTTTACGTTCTGGGTCTTATTTAGGCATGAAAATGATCACGTAAACAGCCCTATTTTGGCTAAAAAACACCCCGCTGGGCGGTACATATAAATAAACCGCATAGGCCGCTCGTAAGGTGTTAACCCTTAATTAGCGGCGAGCAACATAAGTCGAGTTAAATAAAGCTGGACTATGTGGCGGCGCTCGACATAACTCGAGTGGCAATTTCAGCACGTAATGTGGCTGAGAGAGAGAGACAAGTGGTGGCAGGGGGCTAGCGAGCGTATGACTGCTCCAGACCACCGCGGCGAACTACTGACACAAATCTCAGCTCCTCCCCCCCTCTCTCCCTCGCTACATACCCAATTTTTTCCGGAAATTACCGAATTCCCTGCTTTTTGCCCTCGCGTTGCACGGTTATTGCAAGAAAACTATCCATCATAAGGATCGTTATGGTGTCATTCGAAAGCTTGTTTATGCCCTTTCAGGGATAGGTACTTGTTTTACGTTCTGGGTTATTTAGGCATGAAAATGATCACGTAAACAGCCCTATTTGGCTAAAAACACCCGCTGGGCGTACACATAAATAAAACCGCATAGGCCGCTCGTAAAGTGTTAAAGTATGTGCTTGAAAGCCGTGAGCGCATGCTTAAGAGTCTGGAGATGGCAGGTAGAAATTTGACAGAATCACAAGCTTTGATGAAGGACAGGTATGATCGCAAAGTGAGGCTCCGGAAGTTCACTGTAGGACAAGAGGTATTAATTTTGTTGCCTTTGGTTGGTAACCCCCTCTCTGCGAAGTATACTGGACCTTATAAAATTGTAGAAACAAATTTCAGACTTAGATTACCTTGTTGCCACTCCAGACAGGAGGAAAAAGAACCAGTTATGTCACGTGAACCTTATTAAAGAGTATGTGAGGCGCCCCTCTGAGCCTCTCACTGTCCCTGTGTTGGCTTGTTGCGGCCGTGGTGGAGAAGGAGAGGGGGACAGTCAAGCTTCAGAGGAGGATAGCTGGGATCAACATGTTTCAGCGGATCAGTGGGCGGGGAACTCGAGCCTAAGGGCTGACGAGGCTATAGCTCATTTGCCTGAGCCGCAGTTTGATGCTATCCGTCAGTTGTTCGGTTCATACCCCACTGTATTTGCTGAACACCCAGGCCTCACTACTCAGGCTATGCATGATGTTGACGTGGGGGACCATCTACCCTTTAAGTCAATCCCGTACCGTGTGCCCCCCATAAAACTATCAGCTCTGAGGGATGAGTTGGAGTATATGCTCGGTAGAGGATAGATATAGAAAGGCACAGTTAAGTGGACTTCCCCCGTAAACACTGCAGCGTAAGCCAGATGGCAAGGTACGCTTTTGTATTGATTTCCGTAGGTTAAACGGTTTGACTCCAAACTAACCCATATCCTCTTCCTCGGGTTGATGATAGTGTTGACAAAATTGGTAATGCTCGTTTTTTTGTCTAAAGTAGATTTAGTAAAAGGTTACTGGTAAGTACCTTTGTCCGAGCGTGCCTAAAGAGGTATGTGGTTTTGTTGTGGATGGTAGTACCTACCGGTGCAATGTTATGCCTTACGGACTTAAGAATGCACCAGCAACGTTCAGAACCTGATGAATGAAATTGTAAAGGACATTCCAAATTGCACCGTATATTTGGAATGTAATCATTTATGATGACGACTTTGAGAGCCATTGTGAGCACCTTGAGACCTTGTTCCGGAAACTTAGTGAAGCAGGTCTGGTAGTAAATTTGGCAAAGTGTGACTTCGTAAAAGCCACTGTGCAGTACCTTGGGTTTGTAGTGGGAAGGGGACAGGTGTGCCCTCCTCAGAACAAGGTACAGGCTATCAATAAATTTCCGCACCCACCAACCAAGAAGCAGATTATGAGATTCTTGGGTATGATAGGCTACTACAGACGCTTCATAAAAGGTTACTCAACGGTGTTGGCACCTCTCACAGATTTGTTATCTTAAAGCCAAAAAGTTTTTGTGGGCACCTGAGTGTGAAAAGGCTTTCACTTTGGTGAAACATTTGCTATGTACTCACCCGATACTCAGGGCCCCAGACTTTAACAGGCCTTTTCAGCTGGCAACAGATGCTATTGGTGTAGGGGCTGGTGCCGTCTTGCTACAGACAGACATGAAGGTGTGGAACACCCAGTAAGTTTCTTTTCTAAGAAGTTCAATGCTGCACAAAAGAAACTATTCTACAATAGAAAAGGAATTACTGGCGATTGTGCTGTCGCTCAGGCACTTCGAGGTGTATGTTCCAGCCTATGGCCCAGTCGTGGTTATCTACACTGATAATCACCCTTTGAGATTCCTGAATCAATTTCACAAATCGCAATATGAGACTGATCAGGTGGTCTTTGATGTTGCAGGATTATAACCTGGACATCCGTCATATTGCTGGATGTGACAATGTGATCGCGGATTGTTTATCAAGGGTGGATGATCAGTCGTAGGCTATCACAGGTGTGTGGGTTTGAGTGGAGGAAAATTGGCTGCCCTTATAGTGCAGCCGGGAAAAACATATTAAAATATAAAAATCATATAAAAAACTCTTTCTTTTGATATAGGTAATGTATAAGTTTGTCATAGCCTATAGAGTTTGAGTAGTCCACGAACTATCAAACGGCTGAGCTGCTGTAAGCTCGCTCTGGGAGTATGATATTGTGTCTTTTTGCTATTGTTGGGAGGAGTTATAAAATGTGATTTTTTTTTTAATAATATGGTGTGTTTGGGTGATAAACTCGGCTTTGGTGTAGTGCCATGCGGTCGCTGGGTGTGAGGGGCTTGATGGGGTTCTGTGTTTGTCAGATTTTAGCTCAGGGTTGAGCAAGTAAAATCTTGGGGGAGGTGTGACGCATGTTCAGTGTGAGCATGCTGTACAGAACGCCTAGTCATGCCCCACTCTCGCTAGGATCGTCAGGGCAGGAACTTTGGCTGTAGTCTATGTAGAGTTTCCTAACTTAGTTCATGTGAGCCGTTGTACTATAAGTATTATGAATATGTATTTTGTTTTCATCTGAGTCAACGAGTTCTATTTTATATCATTAGTTATAAGTATTGTGTGTAAAACTTATTTGTAATGATGGGAAGAGAAACAGCCACAGTTGGGGGTCAGTGGGTGCGCCAGGCGGGAGGTGGGCCTAACTCACTAGCACTCCCCCTCCCCCCTCCCCTCAGTGCTAGGGGAGCCTTTGTCTATCCCAGAGGAGAGAGAGAAATTACGTAATGGTTGTCAGTGGGCGGTCCTTAGTAGTTCACGTTGGGCTCACTAGAGGGCCGGGTATAAAAAGGGAAGTCTAGCCATTTTTTCATCAGAACTCATTAGGCAGAGCGACTTCTCATTTCCCTTGCTAACTATATATATTCTTCTGACTGATGTGAACTTTCTCTACTACCTTACATTCTTATCTCCTCTTTTCCCTGCCTTTTTAACTTCCATGGTCAGTTGGTGCAGAGCTAGTCAGCCAACGTATTATCGCTTGAGTTCTCACGAGATACTTGCCTATTAGATAGCCTATTTTGGAAAGGTAAACTTAGAATAGGATTGATTTATGTTTGTTGCACTTGTATATGCATTTCCCTGTGTTATTATTATTATTCCTGTTTTCTGCTAGTCTAGGTAATGCTAGACTGGGGTAAGGCTTTTCTGTGGTACGAGTTGTTGTTTGATGCAGTGGTTAGCGATAAACCCGCATACTCGTTTCGGTTCAGTGAAGCCTAGGTTGTCTTCGCGGCTGACTGTGTTGAGTTAATAATTTACAGTGCGTGAGGGCAAGAGCCTAACCACCCTGTATTTTATTAACAGTTTGTTTTTACTTTGTCAAGGAGCCGGGAGAAAACCAGATACAAGGGATCTGGATTTCTCAAAGTGCACTTGTTAGTTTTAACGTAATACTTTAAACAGTTGTGAGGACTTCGCTAGGCTACGAGCCGTTTTTGCTCAGTCACTGCTACCTTTTGCCCACAGTACCCCAGCTAGACTTTACTCAATTAGTAGATACAGAATAGTATTGAAGCTTTCCTTATGTATGATATTGTTTATGCACTATTGATTTCAGGTGTTGCACGCTTGGCTACTTTAGTGATTAGTGGCCCACGAGCACAATCCGAGTAGGCTATTGCCGTTGCATTTGTGGAGTACTTCTTTTTAATGTTTGCCATTTACTATTGCATATTCTTTTAATTATTCTTATGCCAATTTAAACCTTTAACCCTTAATTAGCGGCTCACCACATAAGTCGTTTATAAAGCTGGACTATGTGGCGGCGCTCGACATAGGTCGAGTGGCAATTTCAGCACGTAATGTTGCTGAGAGAGAGAGAGACAGTGGATAGAGTAGCGAGCGTATGACTGCTCCAGACCACCGCGGCGAACATACTGACACGAATCCCAGCTCCCTCCTCCCTCTCTCACTCGCTATATAAGGAATTGTATCGGGAAAGAGGCTAATTACATGCTTTTTGCACTCGCGTTGCACGGTTATTGCAAGAAAACTAGCCATCATAAAAGGATCGTTATGGTTCGAAAGCTCTGTTTATGTTTCAGGGATAGGTACTTGTTTTACGTTCTGGGTCTTATTTAGGCATGATGATCACGTACAGCCCTATTTTGGCTAAAAACACCCCGCTGGGCGGTACATATAAATAAACCGCATAGGCCGCTCGTAAGGTGTTAATAGTATTTAATTGCCAGTGTTTTGCTTATTGAATTACTGTTCAAAATCCGATACGTACTTCTTACGAGCATCCAAGAAGCATCTAACTTTTTTCAGAAGATTCCTTGCTCGATGCTTAAGGACTATTAATTAACGTAACGTAATAGTGCCGATCCGAAGTAGAGGGTGGAGGACTTCTTAAGTTCTTAGTCAAGGGTGGATTACTTCGGCTTCGGCCAACACTATTCTTTGGTGTTGTTGTTTCTTACTTCTTTGTTTGATTGTTGACCAGACTAGAGAATTCCTGTCTCTTTATTAGTCTGTTGTTGAACACTAGTACCGAGTTCTTGTATACCCCGTTATAGCAGATTGAACTCTGGAGGGTATTGGTGTTTTTTGTTCGGCTGGCAGTACTCAGGGGTTGGGATCGTGTGTTTCCGTTGTGGCAGCGAGCCGTATTAGAGTCCTGATTGAGAGCCCTTGTGTACCCGAGTGCCAGTTCGTAACAAAGTTCCCTGTGCCAAGGTCATAAAGGAGTATAACAGTAAGGTGGGCGGGATAGACAAGTCGGACATGCTAACCCACCTCTACAAGACACCTATGAGGGCCCGAAGGTGGTACATCCGGCTGTTTGGCTACGCCCTGGATCTCTGCATCTGCAACGCCTGGATACTCTACATAAGGGACTGCACGGCATTGAAGGAAAAGTTAATGCCCCTCAAGCTATTCAGGCTTGATATATCCAGGTTTGGCAGGTGCCAAAAGTCCATGGCGTCCAGGGTAACCAGGCAGTCGATGGACAGCGAGACTGTGCCATTAGCCAAGCGAGGCCAACGAGCTTCACTACCATCTCTCGACAAAAGGCTCAACAATTCCAATCCCCACCTGCCCATACTCGTCACCAACAGGCAAACGTGCAAGCACTGCTAAAAGAAGAGTGACATCCATCGGTCACGTTGGCTTTGCACGGTTTGCCAGGTTGCCCTCTGCCTCTCGGACACAAGGAACTGGTTCTTACCCTTCAACACCCCTTGAGAGTTCAGCTATATATGTAAGTAGAGTATAAATATTTTATTATATATATAAGTAATATTTTGATATCTAATTATGTACTTTTCTATAATTAAATGAATATAAAATAAATCCAATTTATTTGATTAATCTCTAGTTTGTAAGTTAAAGTCATAAGCTAGGTCGTATTATATATTTATACAAATTACAAGTCTTAAAAATGCATAAAATAATATGCAAACACTGTATAAAAATAGGGAACAAAACTACCCTGTAACGGGCAAAGTAGCCCGGAAAGGACATCTATGGTTACCGGCGTTGCGGGCGGATAGCCCGCACGGGCCACTTCATTCCCAATTGATTCCCGTATTCCAAATGATAAATAAGAAAAATGCACAAGAGTAAAAAGGTCTTAGAAACACTTGTGTTTTAACATAGTAAGAGGATTTTCTTATATCATTGTTATTTCTATGAGTGCCCTCTAAAGGGTTAAATCTGAATTCCTCGACCCCAGTTATTATTCTTGCATATAATCAATTGACGAAATATATGTTCATATTATAATTTACTCAAATTAAGTCAAGTAGAGATTGAATTATAAAAATAATTCATCATACCTCTTAGTTTCATCTGATTCTCTCAAATACTAAGATTATAAACGCACTAATAATAAACTAAATTTCCAAGACCGCATTAACTAGAATGACCTGAGCTATCTACCGGCCAATTTACCTTTACCCATTCGCTTTAAACTACACGCGCGCCCCTCAACCCCCCCCCCCCCGTGAGCGTTTATCGAACCAAACGCCAGGGCGCCTTTATTTAAATACTCAATGCTTTTCATTCTCTCTAGTTTTCAGAGAATCTTTATTAATTCATTTATAGTTACGAATAAAATACGTTTGACACTCGACTCGCATACATATTATTATCAAGGGTTGATTCTACAGGTAACGTGTTTATAAACACTTTGCATACCTCCTATTTATATTACCACAATATATTTATATTCCATGTTATTACTTAAAGACTGATTATATATGATCAAATGCATTCTATACGTTGCTTACTATTCCTTATAATATTTAAGTTAACACTCAGTCCTCACTTCCGAGCTCGGTATATTTGCGACCTAAACATTGCTATGATTCTGGCACGTATTGAGAAATCCGGAGTATATCGTAACAAGTAATCAGAATATCCATAATTATATACCCTATGCCCTTGAATAAACTAAATGCATATATTAATTACATGTGTGCTGTCATTGAGTTCTGTATGCACCTGATTGACTACCTATTTTGTGAATAAGAACGTGTTCGACGTGTCCCTGTTGAGGATAGTTATCGTCTATAAGTCCATAATTGGATTTTAGTAAAGACTGATTAACTGGATAGAAATATTATATCCCAACATAACATATATATATATATATATATATATATATATATATATATATATATATATATATATATATATACCGGTATATATATATAATATATTATATATATTATATATATGACATATATATATATATACCGGTATATATATATATATATATATATATATATATATATAATATATAATATATATTATATATATATATATATATATATATATATATTTATATTGTCATGCTCGTGCTATATTTCTTAAGTAAATTGTATTTCGAATATTATTCTACATAATTAAGATTTCCAGGCTCACCCGGAGGCAACATGTGTACACAATGTCAGATACTAAACAATTAATGCAGTTTTCTCCCTGTCATTCTGCTACAACTTCTGTGTATATTAATCTTTTACATTCATCTGATATCCGTCGTCTTTAATCTTGCAGAACACTCTCATTAATGCACTAATTTGCTTTATGCTAACAGGCTTCTTTATGTAACACAAATTCGTATTTTTTCAGGTATTTTATTATTTGTTAAGGCTATTTATATATAATATATTATTTTCTTTCCAAACACCCATAATACACTAAATCATATATGTAATCAACTTAACGTTCCCCCTTGTCCATTTCTCAGGAAAATACAAATTAATAAGTCACTACATTCTCTTCTGACCCTGTTTCAATAACATGGCAAACCCACAAACCTGCGGATCTTGTAGTGGCCGTTTCGGTACAACATTTTTTTGCAAATAACGAATTCGCTTATTGCACATTTTGTAATCAGTGCACTGAGCTAGAGAGTAACTTCTGCAAAGCATCCCAACTAATAAATACACTAATTCGGAGAGCCAACATTCTAATGTTGGAAATTAAACATCTCCCTCAGCCGAAAGTGACATTTCTGTCCCAATCATCAAACATCCATCACTATAAAATACTGATGTAGCCCCTGTCCCACCTAACACTGCTTTTCCCCAACAACCAATCATGATACAGCCTTCCAGCCTGTCCGAAATAGTGCAAGGCAAGCTATGAGCAAACCATTCATACCCATAACAATAACTAACAAGTACCAGATTCTTGCTGACAAAACTCATGACGAGAATGAGGACACAAGGCTGGTTGGTGACTCATAATACGTGGCCAACTGATACAGCTCTGCGGTAGGACTCCAAATAAAAGAAAACGTTTCTATATCCTAGGTGGCCAAATCGAGGACATGACGGCAGCCAAATATGATATCGCCGCTGGTGCTACAGATAACACTCTTTGATATCCATGCAGGTGCAAATAATGTACTGTGAAAGACGAAAACGGAGACATTTCTGGCAAAATACCACAAGCTGATCCTGCAGTATAATAAAAGGAATACATTTTTTTTCTTTCAGGTGTATTCCCTAAAATGGAAGCAGAAGATGACTTTTACAACAGGTCCTTCATTCTAAATTGTTGTTTCCGGTCACTTTGCGTTCGCGAAGGGATTGGGTTTGTGAAATGATGGGATCACAATAACAGACAGCCTTATCCGCTCGTTTTGGCAGGCTACTAATGACGCGGTCCAAAATTTTCACCATAGAAATTAAGTCAGTTGGGGACAATGGAGAGGGTTACCTTAAGTGAAAGTAAATGACACTCAACATCAAAGCATCCCAGAAGAGAACAGAACCCAAGCAAAGCATTATTTACGAATGTTCAAAGCATCAGAAGCAAATTTTCAGATTTGGAAAAATATTGTAGTTCTGAATATCACGATATTATTGAAATATAAACATGATCCTGCCTCAATATCGAAATAGATATTTTATAGCAGAATATTCACTGACAGACTGTAGTATCTTTGAGTGTAGTAGAAAAGACAGAAATGAAGGTGGTGTTTTACTATGACCACACACGCTCTACCCCTAACTCCAACACAACATGGCCTACACTCCACAAACACTCTTCTTACAGACCTTGTACAAAGAGCTTTTGACGGCATCAACTCAGTCAGACCACCAAACAGATTACTACTTGCCACACTCGTCATTAATAAAGCCTTCAATGCCATTCCCCGCCACAGCCTAACAAACAAATCCGCAACACAAACATGCACAACAATACAAAAAGGTGGCTGGCCAGCTACCTAGCAGGCAGATATGCTCATGTATCATTTACCGGTCCGTCATCTAACATCAGAAACTTCACAAATGGAGTCCCACAAGGATCTGTCCTGTTGCCCGAGCTCTTCAATGACATACCCACACCCCACATACCCCAAATATATATAGCTTCTTATGCAGACGATATAACACTCACATGTACATACCAAGACTCAGACAGAACAACACATCTCCTTCAACCCTATCTCAACACACTGCATAACTAGTGCACTACAAAAAGACTTAAATTGGCCTCAGGCAAATCCACTGCAACCCTCCTCACAAGCTGGACAGCCGAATACAAAACATTCCGGAGCTCATCATAAACAAAATAACCCTAACACACACACTCACACACAAAATCCTAGGAGTAACATATGAAACTCTAATGACATTCTAACAAAATATCACAAACATAACAAGTAAACTGACATCCAGACTAAATGCCCTCAGGTCACTTTGCCCACACAAAATTTGGACACAACAAAGAAACTACCACCACAGTATACAAACAATAAATAAGATCAGTGATGGAATAATTATGCAAGCCCTGCCTGGGCTTCTAACAAACCTGAAACACATCACAAGACCATGCAGACCATTCCAAACAAAGCCCTAAAAATCATCACAGGCTGCACAACTACTACACCTACAGATCACCTACATCAAGAAACCAAAGTCCTCAAAGTCAAAGACCACCTGGACATAAGAAACAGTCAATTCCTGGCTTCAGCCTCCACAAACCAACACAATCCACTACACTACATGGCAGCACACCCCCAGACACCAAGGAAAATCAAACAACACCCAGCACACGATATCACACACAAATTTCTCCCTCTCTGCCCACCCAAAACCAGCTTCCAGAAGCACATCCATACTCATATCTCTCGCCGTTCAATTCAATCACTCACAGACAACACGCAGCTGTAGGCACGACCTCCCGAAATCCATCCTTCTGAATCCTCCCTTCCTCGTGAGGACAGAGTCCACCTGGCCAGGTTGAGATGTGGGCACCATCCAGCTCTTTTAAGCTATCAGAAGAGACTGGATAACTCCGTCGTCGACACCTGCCCAGGATGCAACACAGCACCCCATACTATTAAACACATCATAAAAGACTGCATTCGACACAATCACTTATGCCAACAACATAATCTACACTCCTTGTGAGCCCTGTGGGAAAGTGCGATCATGGTCATGGCCTTCCTTAGGAACTCAGGGCTGTTCGGCCAGGCAGCCTAGGGAACGGAACCAACAACAACAACAACAGAGTAGTCAACTTATGGAACAAATTGCCTAGAAAGGTTGTAGAATGCGATACAGTCCAGGCATTCAAATAGGGCCTAGATAAATATCTTGCCATAAATCCCCGACTGAGCCCGAGTAATGTGAATATATCAATATCGTTCATAGTACTAGATTTTTGTTTTCTGGTACACAGTTTTTTTCGGGAGCTGAAGCCCTCCAGTTGATTGTTATGTCAATCATTATTTTTATTTTGTTTAAGTAATAGCCTAATATGGACCATTAGGTCTGTTGTTGCTTGTCTTCCTTTGTATGTAGTCACTTTGCAGCTGAGGAGGAAAATAAGAAGTAGGGAATTATCATTGTACACTTGTGTTTATGTACGTAACGTATCTGTAAAAAATAAACCACACACAGTATGGTGAGATTTTTTTCAAATTCATCAACATTATGGTAAGACGATTATAATCAGCTATATGTGTATTCATTATCATAGTTCGTGAAATAACATTAATGCACAATAATTACATGTAGTGCCCGAATTTCATTACAGATATATCGCACATCTGCTTAAAGTCGGAGTTGCAAATATTTGCACGTTGATGTAATTTCGGAGGCAAAATATTATCTCGCTAAAAGATGAACTAAATTTTCCCAAGCAATTCCTGGCTCGAGTACGTAACGAGTTCCTTCTCCAGCACCGCACCAACCACCAACACGCCTTGCAGAGGTTACTGCTCATTTGATTCCTCCTGGAACTCAGTTTTTCATGCAGGAAGAATCTCGCTGACGTATACGAGTTGAGTGTTTTAAAGGGGAATGGGGTTTTTGTCTGGACCCCCTTCTCCATCATGTTTAGCCCCATTATTGTTTATATTTTAAGACGTTCTGCCCATTATTTTGGCGCTTTAAGACGATTCACCCCATATCTTTGCCAATAATATGATCTTTAGTGCCCTAAGGTGTCGACTTTTTCTTGGTGATCGATAGCGAGTCTGTATTATATGAGGAACCGGCCTTCCGCCAGGACATTTCTCTACCGAAAAATTTACAAATTTATCTAGAAGGGGGATCTTAAGGATGTTTTTCAAGCTTGATGGAAGTCTGGGCAGGAAGCTAAAACTAGATACTAAAACAACACTTTAATCAACCAACAAATAAACCCTTCCCCCCTCAACCCATTCAGTACCAGGGACGTCCTGTTCATCATATTCTGGGAACTAGTAGACGATTGTATTCAGTTTTGGAAGGACCTCTAGCAATAATAATTAAGGCTTCAAACTGTCTCAACCAACCCCATTTAACTACCGCAGATCCTTCCTAAGCCGTATAATACCGTCTAAATATAGCTAGAATAGGAGATAACACACGTCGCTGGTACTCAAAGGTTGAAGGGATAGGTATTAAAGTGAGTGTGTACAGCTCACGGGAGCTGGTAGAATGATTGTGGGATTGAACCGTTTGTACCTGCTGATGGAAAGAGAAGTTAATATTGTTGTCTGTGATGTATCGCAACTTCAATGTGTGTTGTTGTAAATGTTTGTTTTGTTTTGTATACATTTGTTTTTAGAACTGCGTTAAATGCGTGAAATATGGTTCCTTTTATGGTCGTAAATTGGATCCCTTTTAGGAAGAAAAAAGCATTTTTTTTTTATTTCGGTAATATGTACTGTAAAATACATTGTTGATTAATTAAGTCAATGTATAAATCATATTATTATTGGAATTTAAAACAATAGATCTTTTGCATGTATTACAAACAATATCGCACAATTTATTACATATTTTTCACATTGTGTAATTGGATTTTCTAATTATATGTATGAAATTCTGAAGAAACTCACATACGAATACAGATATCATGAGTCGAAGAGTAACTAGTGAAATAATTGGAGACCAATTTGTGCATTTCCTTACTGTTCTCTGCCAGGTTGTACTGTTTTGCATCCCAGTGTTACTCTCGGGAAACACTCATTGTTGTGGGTCAATGTTAAGGGTCCGGCCCACCTCGCTTTTTTTAGCTTTCTCTCACTCTCTATTTAGCTTGTATATATTCGGCCCCATTCAGCCTACTGTTTTAAGACGTTTACCCCCCTCCAGGTGTTAATATTTTCCTGGCGAGCGGTAGCGATCCAGCATATATATATATATTTGTTTTGACAGCAAGCTAAATTAAAATTTCGATAGAAAAATTTCTCCGGCGAAGCCGGATTTCTCCATACAATGCTGGCTCGCTATCGCTCGCCAGGAAGAAATCAACACCTAGATGGGGATAAACGTCTTAAAACAGTTGACTGAATGGGGCCGAATGGATACAAGCCATTGAAAGAGAAAAAAGGAGAGAAAGATACAAAAAGCCAGTGAACCCCCTTAATGGCACAGATAGTGCTGGCAACGTCGTGTATCCCTATAACTCCCACACCAGAAATACCACCAGAATTATACATGTTTTAACCCCTTCTATACCGATGACCGGTTTTCGTTATATAGTGGCTAATATTAGACAATTGTATACAGCTTCGGAAGGACGTCTACTTATTAAACAGCTACAGACTATCTTGATTAACCCTCTGAGCCCCAGCGACGCAAACAGTGCGTCGGCAATGTATGTAACGCTAAACCCCAGCGACGCAGACGTCTGCGTCAGTGTCACTCCGGTCCCAATTACTCCGGTCCTATGGCACTTAGAGGGCTCAGATTTGTATGGGAACTGTGTAAGTATCCCACGCACCCATGCCGATGGTTGAAAACTCTCAAAGTCCAACCACGTGCGCGTGAGTGTGCAAAAACCTTTTTTTGGGGGAAATTGCCTTCAATTTTATACTCTTGTAAAATCCGTTTTCGGGGGCTCCGTAGGACCATTTTTTTAGCTTTTTGGTCGGTTTTTCGTGGATTTCCCTTCATTCCTAACCCATTCGGTATTGTTTCTGGAAAAAAAAAAATCAGAATCAGCCGGTCCTGGGTGGTACATTTATAAATATTTATCTGGTACTCAGCGGGTTAATCCTTTTTAGCTATCATATAATCCTTCCTTAGCATCATAAAATCGTGTAAATGTTGCCAGAATATAATGAAAACACGTCATCGGTATAGAAGAGGTTAAGGGGGGATGGCGTATTCATTTGATCATTTATATATTATTTTATTTGTTTCTTCCCAAGACCTCCATCAGGCTTAAAAACACCTGCATAAACCCTCCTACAAGATAAATTTGTACATTTTTCGATAGACAAATGTCCCGGCCTCTCTTAAATTACAGGCTCGCTCTCGCTCGCTAGGAAAAAAATCGACATCTAAATGACACGAAAAGTCTTAATATTGACAAAGAACTAGGGCGAAAGGTCTTAAAATCGCTAAACTAATGGGCCAAATGTCTTATAATCTGAAAACTAATGGGGCTAAACATGAGGAACAAGAGGGATCAGAAAAACGGTCCATCTCCCCTTAAAGAGATAATAATTAATTTATTTGATCTAGTTTTTACAATGTGACAGCTCCTCATAGAAAACTATTTGCAATTCCTCAGGGTATTTAGAGGCGTTCAATTGACCACTTGCGAGTTTCAGGTTATAAGGAAGTTGGAGCCGTGAACATCGATACTAAAGAAAAATGCAATAATAATGTGAGTGTATAATGGATAAAAAGTATGATCAATTTGGTTTCATGTATTTATATATGTATTATGCCCATACGTTAGCTGATAATTCTGCTAAATATTGATGGCCACAACTCTAACTTCCTTATAGACCACAACTCGCAAGTGGTCAATTATACAGGGTGGCGCATAATTCGGTTACCCACCTGACAGACATAGGCAACGTTGCCTCTCAATATATTTGTATAGCCAGGCAGTATCCCACACAAACCACGTAATGGATATTTGATTTTAACCCTTTGAGTACCAGCGACGACGTGTCATATATTTTATTCTAACTATATGAAGATGATATTATTCAGCTTGAGAAGGATCTGTGGTAGTTAAAAGGATTGGTTGAGATAGTTTGATGTATTGCTAGAGGTACTTCCTATGCTGAATAAAATCGTCTAATAGTTACCAGAATATGATGAAAAGGACGTCCCTGGTACTGAATAGGTTAACTAGCAATATCTATACAACCATAACATGCATTCCCGTTTATAGTACCCCATTAACCCTTTCTTAACCGTCCCTGGTACTGAATGGGTTAACTAGCAATATCTACACAACCATAAAACGCATTCCCGTTTATAGTACCCCATTAACCCTTTCTTTACCGGCGACGTACTTTCTATTTTAGTTTTGCTATATTTAACGAATTTGTGCAGCTTAGCAAGGATCTGTGCTAGCTAAAAGGATGAAATGAGATAGTCTATAGCAGTGGTTCTCAACTGGTGGTCCACAGGACGTTCACTATGTTTGGTAATAAACTGAAGATTGGTGCATATATAATTACAATTATTGAAAATGAAGTACGAAAATGTGTATCTAAATACAGTATATAATTGACCATTAATTGTATTGTATTATTCCTATTTAAGAAATATATTGGCAATCTTCAGGATGTAGCGGTAGAGAGACATTAGCATAAACAAAAACACTGCCTGATCACCTAAACACCACATTCAAGGGATTGGTGAAAGTGGTTAATTACATCAAATCGTCAGCAGTGAACACCAAGCTGTTCAGAAAATTATGCCAGGACGTGGGTTCCAACTTTGAGGTGTTCCTGTTCTACACTTGTGTACGGTGGTTGTCAGCAGGGAACGTAGTCAACAACATTTTTGAACTGAGAGAAGAATTGGATTTATTTCTCCAGTCTCAAGGGAAAAAGGATATTACAAATATGCTAACACAGTCAGAATTAGAACTTGCATACCTCTGTTGATATTTTTGGAATCTTGAACAAACTGAATCTTCAGCTGCAAGGGAAAGGTGCAAATCTGTTCTCTCACCAAGGCATCATCAAGGCTTTTCTTGGGAAATTAGAACTCTGGATCGAACGAGTCAAAGGCAACAATTCGGTTCAATTTCCAGGTGTGAATGCCATGCTCGGGGAATAGGAAGCCATTCAGATACAAATTCTCGAGTATTTACGAAAGCTGCAGGATGAATTTCAGCGATAGGTCTACTTTTTGAAGGTGGACATGACAAGGTATGGGTTATCTTTCATCAGGAATCCATTCGCAACAGATGTTCATAGTGTTCCAGAGGATCTTCAGGAGGAATTCTTGGGTCTGAAAAATTATTTGATGGCTCAAGATGTGTACCAGTGGTCTGACATGGAATTATTTTGGGCCAGTATGATTGGTACTTACCCAAATCTGTCAACACATGCAGTCAAATGTTTGTTGTCTATGCTTCATGTGTCATTACTCAAAAATAAAATGGTCCACAATATTTTTGTATTGGGCTGGTGGTCCGTAGTTGAGAACTACTGCCCTAGATAGAGTCCCCACCTTAACCCTGGGCTGTACCCAACCAGTCTGTTCACACGATGGGCAGTGAGAGGTAGCGTATATTTAAATGGAACCAAGGGTGTTTCACTAGACAACAAGCATGTGCACTCGCTAACAGGAAGGCAAAGCAAGTGGGAATGCTCGATTGCTCGGCTGTGCGACACACACTGTGACTGACTAGGAACACAAGCTCAATGTTACCTTAAATGTAAACATAAAACAAGAAAAGCATGACAAATATACTAAATCAGTGAATGGGGACATTATCCCAAATTGATTATGCAAAATATTAATGCTCTACATTTCATGTTAACTTTTGCTGCGGCCGGTGTATGGATATGTCCTAGTTTAACCCATATGCTGCGGGCTTATTTCTGCTATAATAGGGCTCATTCAGGCATTCCTGATTGCTTAAGCAAGTGCCTGAATTAAATTAAATGTATACCGCAAAATAACTAAAAAAAAAAATCAAAATGACACCAGAACGAGCTTTGTAGCGCATGGGTTTCACAAGAAGCGCTACCACAGACATCAGCAATATTCGCACAAAATATTAGCAAGGCCGGGCTACATTTGCCTTTGCCAGTGCTGCATATATCTCACGAGATATGGGGTGAGAGTCTCAGTGCCCCAGCACACATGCTGGAGAGCGGACGGGAGCCTCCCGAACTCCCGCTCACTCGCACTCGTTTCCACAGGCTTTAATGGGCTTTATAGTAAATTGCAGTAAATTGCCATAGCATTCCCGAACGGGTCCCGATATGAAAGGGTTAAACTACGTTCGCTGTGGCGTACTCGCATGCATTTTGGTGTTACTGGCTGACTTGGTAGCACCAAGCTGCTCCGCTTGTTACCATATGCTTCCATAAGCTACAAACCTTCACTCCCATAGCATCATCAGTTTGCCACAGGCCGCAGTTGTGAAAGGTTGTTTGTCCAAGCAAGAGGTGATTTGGAAGCTGAAATTCAACCAAGAGCATGTCTAGTTCAATATGTATTTGTGACAGCTATATACTAGGTACAAATGTGAGATTCATTGCAAGTTACACGGCATAACTCAAGCGCTCAAGTCTTCTAAGCGCAAAACTCGATAAGGTAATGGTCATTTCACATTGTTATTGAGAGTGTAAAATAACGAAAGAGGAAGAGAGGGAAAGGGATATTAAGCTCAGTACGAGGCCCGGTCAAGATTCTTAAAGCCAGGGGAGGGGCAAGGGATGAGATAGACTTTTATAGGAAGATTTCAACCTTAATTTTCCACTGGAACTCGTTTGAATTTACTCAGTGCCACTGATACCGCGCTAGGGCGACGTATATTGAGCAAAAACAAGGGAAAGCACCTCGCAGTGAGTGTTAGAACCATCTATAAGGACTCCACAATGATTGTGTTAAAAGCAAAAGATCGAGAAAGTTGGGAAGATGCGAGAGGAAGTTGCTCTAAATAGAAGGAGCAGAGAGAAGGCCAGAGCACTGAGCACGCTTGCCCCGGGATGCGAGAAGGGAAGACACAAGTACTTTCTGGTACTATTAATTATGCTACTTGCTAATAGAATTGGAACAAAATGGCCTCACTCTGTGATTACGTAGCATAAATTAAATGCATGACATTTAGATTTTATCTGGTTATAGACCACACCTATTGTCACTCAGGCTTACGGTAGATTGAGAAATCCCCTCACACGTGCCTACAAGCTCTCATACTGATGTGTCATCAGTGTGAGAGCTTGTAGGCACGTCTGAGGGTATTTCTTAATCTATCCTAAGCCTGGGTGACACTAAGTGTGTTTTATAACCAGATAAAACCTAAATGTCAAAGGCGGTCACAGCAGAATGCAGACACAACAAATAAATTTCACATTTCCCAGAGAGTTCTGTAGTTTCACACACTTACAGAACATAGACTCTATATGCTATACTTATACTCTCCCTCCTCTATTTATCGGGCATACATCAAGAGATTGTTCCTGTAAGATTAAATGAAGTACCTCAATAAAGAAGTGGCTGATTCCTGATATCTTAATTAAAATTACTTATAAAGTATTAATGTTGGTGGGTGGTGGCAGTGATAACCTCTTTAATTCTTCATTCAATTAGTAATACACCCCAAGGAACAGCATCCTAACCAAGACATATGTATATATATATATATATATATATATATATATATATATATATATATATATATACCTGTATATAAATATATATATATATAGAGTATATATATATATATATATATATATATATATATATATATATATATATATATATGTACCGGTACTGTATACAGTATATGTGGAAGAGAAATAAACAGACAGGGGTGATGTGGATCAGAATAGAAAACAAACACAACACTTGAAAAGGGAACGGGAAAAAAACAGGCAGTGAGAAAAACAATAGGCCTACTGTAAATTAAAACAAGAAATTCGAAGAGGCGGCCACCAATCGAATGAAAACGGGATACATATAAGGAAAAGCAAAAAAAAAAAAAAAAAAAAACACATTTATATACATATCAACTAAAAGTCATTTAGTAAAACGAAAATCATATTAACAATGTTGCTGTATGACCAGGTCAGGCTTTGAACCTGGGCCTGTAGCATGGCAGACCAACGCCAAACCTACTAGACAACCGAGGAGCTAAAAGTTATAGTTTTATTTGGAATAAGTTCCATCCATTTCCACCCACTCCGACTCGTGGTCAAGCAGCCTGATGTCATTCACACACTCAAACGCACTTAAACACTATTAACTAAGTACTAGAGAATAGTATTTGTAATCTGGGGCACTTCCAAAAAAAAAAAAAAAAAAAACATGAACAAAGTAAAACACAACATAATGGGTACAGTGAGAACATAACTTATTTAAAACATGAACAAAGTAAAACACAACATAATGGGTACAGTGAGAACATAACTTATTTAAAACATGAACAAAGTAAAACACAACATAATGGGTACAGTGAGAACATAACTTATTTAAAACATGAACAAAGTAAAACACAACATAATGGGTACAGAGAGAACATAACTTATTTAAAACATGAACAAAGTAAAACACAACACAATGGGTACAGTGAGAACATAACTTATTTAAAACATGAACAAAGTAAAACACAACATAATGGGTACAGTGAGAACATAACTTATTTAAATACAGGATAATCACTGAACATACTGTACATGATGTAAAGAGGAAGCGAAAAGGGGCTATATGAGAAAGAAACACAAAAACAGAAGACAGAAAAGGGGCTATATGAGAAAGAAACACAAAAACAGAAGACAGAAAAGGGAATATGGAATAAAATTGGATGCAAAAAAGGTAGAGAATCGAAAAGTGCAAATAATTAGATATATACTGTAGATATTAGGGGAGGTGGAATTTACCGTACATTGAAGGAAAGAAACTAATCGAAAACCTGAAAGAAAATACACTTGGAGGATTATACATTATAGTGAGAGTGCATACACAAGAAGATAATTGAGAAAAATGAGAGCAGCGAAACTAGCAAATATAGATTTAAGAACATTGGTAGAAAGAAGAGGAAAAAGTACAAAGAAGAGAAAACGAAGCAGTGACAGAATAGACGAGAGACTATAAAATTGAAACTGGCACTCACCCATCCATGTACTGTTGGTGATGATCTGAAATATCCTGGCGGGGTCCATGATGCTGCGGTGGATGGTGATTGGAGTGCCTAGAGTCGACCAAACCCAACCGTCAGGAGAAACTTAATAATTCACTGCCAAGTTCGTAGCAAGAATATTTTTATTTTCTCGAACCTTTCTGTATTTCCTAGTGACCAATTTTGTTTTCACTCAGACATATTGTTCTGGATGTTTCCCTTTTCCTAGTATGGGTAAGTGTTCCAGTCCATTCAATATTATTGTTGTTATTATTTATTTTTGTTTGCCGAATTTCTCTGTATATTTCCTATTGACAAAGTTGTTCACTCAGCCACATAATATATGATTATTATCTTTTCCTAGAATCGGTCAGTTTTCCAGTACACTGATTATTATTATTTTGTTTTGTAATATTCACTATACATGGAAAACGTTCTCCCTCTCAACTATCTTATTTTATGTGTTCTTTTTTTCCTTTGGAGAGACAGTTTATCAGTACTATAATTTCATTAGTTAATTATCACATATTTATGTATATGTTTATGTATATTTTCTCTACTCACTGTCTGGTTTTCAGTCTAATTTTTATTGTTAATCTAAATTGTATAGATACTGCCAAATTGTCAGTACAAATATTTGTAATCACCAATGTATTTTCAATCCAATGTTTCTATTCCTTTATTTTACCACTCCGAGGGTACAATATGAAATGGTAACACTTAAATCAGTACAACTTATCACTTTACTTGGTCCAGAGCTATTATGTTGAGCTGATTATAAGGAAACATTCAGGTTGGTGATGCTACTTTCTACTGCTGTAAGAGAAAATTATAGAAAATTATATTACGAGAGAGAGAGAGAGAGAGAGAGAGAGAGAGAAATAAATGTAATCAAATCTCATGATAGAATCATCCGTTCCATCACTGTCACTATACCATTACCTATTAAGCAGATATTATCAACTCTGCGTAAGCAGAGTTTGGTATCCCCCCCCCCCCCCCCCGTATAGTGGGTACCGCACGAAAAAAATGTCTGTCGTCGTCGTCGTTGTCGTCGCCGTCCGTCTGTCTCGGAACTCCTCCTAGACCGTTGGACGGATTTCCACCAAATTGAACACGAACATTTGTTGCCTGAATGCAAACGTCAGTCAAAAAAGATCTTTTGAATTTATGCAATAGTTATGATTTTAGGTCCAAAATATGGTTTTACCCCCCACCTCCCGGACCCCCAAACCTTCCGGGGGGGGGGGGGGGGGGGCCCTATCCAGTAATGATGGCGATCTCAGTGTGTGAGCCCCGAAGGTGCTCACACACTAAGAACGCATTCGTTCTGGGAGCAAAAACATCTCGCTGCGCATTTGCTAGGTTAAATTAGTTTAGTTGGCATTAGAAGTGATGGTAGTAATATTTGGATTTATGATTTATAGTAGTGATAATGGTGATAATAGTAGTGGTGATGGTTGTAGTTGTATTGATGATGATGATGAGGATTTTCACCAAATTTCACACAAACTTTTGTTGCGTGAATGCGAACGTCAGTCAAAAAAGATTTTTTGAATTTCTGCAGTAGTTATGATTTTAGGTCCAAAATATGGTTTTACCAAGCCCCCTACCCCCTCCCGGAGGGGGCCCCCCCCCCCCCCCCCCTGGGCGCCCATCCCGGACCCCCCCCCCCCCCTCACCCAGCAATCCTATTCTTAGTGTGTGGGCTCACACACTAAGCACGCATTCATTCGGAGGGCCAAAACATCTCTCTAAGCATTTGCTAGGTTAAGTTAGTTTAGTTGGCATTAGAAGTGATGGTAGTAATACTGGGATTGATGGTGGTAGTAGTGATTATGGTGATAATAGTAGTGATGATGGTTGTAGTTGTATTTATGATGATGACAGTAGTGATGATGATGACAGTAGTAGATATGATGGTGACAGTAGTAGATATGATGGTGACAGTACTAGTAGCAGTGATGATGGTCATAATAGTAGTGATGATGGTGACCAGTAATGATGATAGTTGTAGTGATAATAATGACAGTAGTGATGATGGTAGTGATTATGGTGTGAGTATTAGTGATGATGGTGAGTAGTAGTTATGATGGTGAAAGTTGTAGTGATGATAACAATAGTTGTGATGATGAAGATCATAGTAATGGTGATGATGGCAGTAGTAGTGATGATGGTGACATTAGGATACATGATGGTAATACTTGTGACTGTAGTAATGATGATGGTTAAAGTAGTAGTGATGATGTTAACAGTAGTAATGATGATTGTAAGATGGTGGTGATGATAGTAGTAATGATGTTTGATAGTTGTAGTATCAATGATGATAGTAGTGATTAAGATGATAGTGACAATGGTGACTAGTAGTGATGATGGTGAGAGTAGTAGTGATGATTGTAATTGTAGTAGTGATGATCATAGTAATGGTGATGATGACAGTAGTTGTGATGATTGTGGCAGTTGTAGTGATGATGGCAGTAGTAGTGATGATGGTGATTGTGATTGATGATGGTATTGGTAGTGATGATGGTAACCATCGCAGAGTTGGGTATGCCGTTTTGATTTTGGGCAAAACGGCACGTCTACTTTATTTTATCAACTATGCGTAAGCAGAGTTTGGTATCGCCCCCCCGTATAGTGGGTACCACATGAAACAAAATTCTGTCGTCGTCGTCGTTGTCGTCGTTGTCGTCGTCGTCTGTCTGTCTCGGAACTCCTCCTAGACCGTTGGACGGATTTTCACCAAATTTCACACAAACATTTGTTGCGTGAATGCGAACTTCAGTCAATAAATTTTTTTTGAATTTATGCAATAGTTATGATTTTAGGTCCAAGATATGGTTTTACCCCCCTACCCCCTCCCAGAGGCCCCCCCCCCCCCCCCCCCCCCCAGCAATGATGACGTTCTTAGTGTGTGACGGGGCTCACACACTATGAACGCATTTATTCTGGGGGCGAAATCATCTCGCTCCGTATTTGCTAGGTTAAGTTAGTTTAGTTGGCATTAGAATTGATGGTAGTAATAGTGGGATTGATGGTGATAGTAGTGATGATGGTGATAATAGTAGTGATGATGGTTGTAGTTGTATTGATGATGACAGTAGTAGATATGATGGTGACAGTACTAGTAGTAGTGATGATGGTGACAAGTAATGATGATAGTAGTGATGATGGTAGTGACGATGGTGAGTAGTAGTGATGATGGTGAAAGTTATAGTGATGATGACAATAGTTGTGATGAAGATCATAGTAATGGTGATGATAGCAGTAGTAGTGATGATGGTGATAGTAGGATACATGATGGTAATACTTGTGACAGTAGTAATGATGATGGTTATAGT
Organism: Paralithodes platypus; assembly: GCA_032716605.1. Classification (NCBI taxonomy): domain Eukaryota; kingdom Metazoa; phylum Arthropoda; class Malacostraca; order Decapoda; family Lithodidae; genus Paralithodes; species Paralithodes platypus. Next base: position 5,322,148 of record CM064571.1, on the reverse strand, counting down.
AATAGTGATGATGTTAACAGTAGTAATGATGATTGTAAGATGGTGGTGATGATAGTAGTAATGATGGTTGATAGTTGTAGTATCAATGATGATAGTAGTGATTAAGATGGTAGTGACAATGGTGACAGTAGTAGTGATGATGGTGAGAGTAGTAGTGATGATTGTAATTGTAGTAGTGATGATCGCAGTAATGGTAATGACAGTAGTCTTAATGATTGTGCCAGTTGTAGTGATGATGGCAGTAGTAGTGATGATGATGATTGTGATTGATGATGGTATTAGTAGTGATGATGGTAACCCATCGCAGAGTTGGGTATGCAGTTTTGATTTTGGGCAAAACGGCACATCTACTTTATTATTATTTATATACACAGGGGTTGGTATAGCCGAGTGATCTAAGAGTCCAGTCACACCATCCCCGCAACCAGACATATTCTGACGTAAATGTGTTCGATCTGTTACATCAGTGGAAGACGGGGTTGGTGTGACTCAACCCTAAGGCGCCGTGCTCTGACTGCGAGGTCAAGAATTCAAATCCCAAAAAATCATGAAGGTTTTTTCGGCTATCCCGATGGAGTAGCTTGTATTGTGGTTCCTCACTAGCCAAGCTGCTCAACTGTCAGCTTGTGTTACTCTCACAAGTACATCTGTGTATGAATTATAAAAGAAACTCTTAAATACTTTATCTCTGCGTAAGCAGAGTTTGGTACCCCCCCCCGTATAGTGGCTACCACCGGAAAAATAATCTGTCGTCGTCGTTTTTGTTGTCGTCGTCTTCGTCCGTCTGTCTCGAAACTCCTCCTAGACCGTTGGACGGATTTTCACCAAATTGCACACGAACATTTGTTGCGTGAATGCGAACGTCAGTAAAAAAAATTTTTTTTTTTTAAATTTATGCAATAGTTATGGTTTTAGATCCAAAATATGTTTCCCCCCCCCTCCCTGACCCCCCCCCCCCCCCCCCAAACACACACACACACACCTCCCCACCCACCCAGCAATGATGGCATTCTTAGTGTGTGAGCCCCGACACACTAAGAACGCATTCGTTCTGGGGGCAAAAACATCTCGCTACGTATTTGCTAGGTTAAGTTAGTTTAGTTGGCATTAGAAGTGATGGTAGTAATAGTGGGATTGACGGTGATAGTAGTGATGATGGTGATAATAGTGATGATGGTTGTTGTTGTATTGATGATGATGACAGTAGTAGATATGATGGTGACAGTACTAGTAGTAGTTATAATGGCCATAATAGTAGTGATGATGTTGACAAGTAATGATGATAGTTGTAGTGATAATAATGACAGTAGTGATGATGGTAGTGACGATGGTGTGAGTATTAGTGATGATGGTGAGTAGTAGTGATGATGGTGAAAGTTGTAGTGATGATGACAATAGTTATGATGATGAAGATCATAGTAATGGTGATGATGGCAGTAGTAGTGATGATGGTGATTGTAGGATACATGATGGTAATACTTGTGACAGTAGTAATGATGGTTATAGTAGTAGTGATGATGTTAACTGTAGTAATGATGATTGTAAGATGGTGGTGATGATAGTAGTAATGAAAGTTGATAGGTGTAGTATCAATGATGATAGTAGTGATTAAGATGGCAGTGACAATGGTAACAGTAGTAGTGATGATGGTGAGAGTAGTAGTGATGATCATAGTGATGGTGATGATGACAGTAGACATGATGATTGTGGCAAATGTAGTGATGATGGTGATTGTGATTGATGATGGTAACCTATCGCAGAGTTGAGTATGCCGTTTTGATTTTGGGCAAAACGGCACGTCTACTTTATTGTAATAGCGGTAGAAGAGTGAAAGATATGTAATATTCCGGTGTGTAGAGAGAGATGGAAGGGCATTAGTATGAGGATGTGAATTGATGAGAAGGAATGCTACTCATTCGTGAAGTGCGATATGGGTGGGACCTCCACGCACATACGAACAATATTCAATACATGGGTGCACTGTGCCTGTGTACAGAGCAAGACACACCTAATTTCTGGGAAGCTGTTTTTAGCAAGTGTTTAACTCTTTGGCTGCGGGGTGTTCAGGCACTCCTGAATGATGAATAAAGCATCTGCATTAAATTAACTGTATTCTGCTGAAAACTAGGCGAAAATAGCTTCAAAATGAGACCAGAACAGGCCTCGTACGTGGTCTGGTTCACCCGCAGCGGTTCCATAGAAACGCGGGAAACCCGCTATTTGTTAGCACTCGCTCGCTTGGCAACACTGTTGTGAGAGACAGTGAGAGACCCGCGCGAGACACACTCTACCTCAGTGGGCCGCTCGCTGCTCTGAGGAACGGAGGTGGGCCCCTCACGCTCCCGCCCACTGACACTCAATTTTTACGATTTTTACAGGTTTTTGAAGCCTGGAATTGCTGTAAATTGCCAGGACGTCACCCGCAGCGAAAGGGTTAACAAGAGATCTTTCTAAGAAAGGTCAAAGGAAAAATAAATGCGAAGAATATTGAGAAAAGATGAAAGATTGATTTGTGTATTGTTGAAAAATAAATGATAATCAATTGACAGATTTTCACGGGTAGATAAATGGAGAAATTGGGCGTTTGAAAGCATTTGGGTTTTAAGGCGATGCTTTAGTTTTATGAGATCAATGTTGCCTTGGGTTTGGTTTACTGGTATGAAAGCATCCAAAACTATGCTTCCGTCGAAACTTGAATGACGACAGTATAATAAACCTACCGAACATGTTGTATGATCAAGCCTTGTGGTATATTATATGGCGATAGAGTTACTTTTGTGCAATGTCATGTGCTATATGATATTGTAAATTGTATCATCTAGTCAAAGGTAATAATGACTGAATGTATTGTCTACAGTAACTATTATGGGGGAATATCTTAGATTGCTGGGATTGCATACTTGAACTAAAAATAAATATTTACTGTGAGTAAAACAATTAACCCCTTCTGTACCGGCGACGTCTTCTTAAGTTTATTCTAGCTATCTTTAGATGATTTTGTGCAGTTTTAGAAGGATCTGTGGTAGCAAAATGGCTAAGTGAGATAGTTCGAAGCCTGTCAATTGCTGGAGTCCCTTTTTAAACTGAATGAAATCATCAAATAGCCAGATTAAAGTTAAAAGCTCGGTGCCGGTACAGAAAGGGTTAATAAAATATATTCTACTAGTGAATAAATTGTTTACAAACTTTATTAGCTCCTTGCATATGAGAGGTCATTAATTGCTTTCCAAAATAAATGTGTTTGAAGATTGTATTGTACTCGGAGTTTATGATAGACAGATCGATTTGTGTATGTGAGGTCAATGGGTTGGCCGTGATGCATGAAGTGGGTTAAGAATGCTGACAGTGAGAACGGTCCATGCAGCCCGGAACATGAAACATTGTTCATCATCAGAACAATAACAAACATGGTTGTTTGCTGTAAATAGGACTTTCTTAATAACCCTCTTAATAAATAGAACTGGAGGGGAGGGTGTGGACTATTGGTAGTTATTTCTAATGCACTGAAAGTATATTTTGGATCTATTAGAGAGTAGTATTATAGTTTATAATTATACTGCATATAATTTTATAGCATATATAAGTAGAACATGTACAAAATTGCTCTGCGTGGTAACCGATTAATGTAAATTACTCTATGAAGCATTTATCGGTTAATTATATAACTTAAGTTTGGCTGGTGGGATTAGTTTAAAATCAGTTATATCATGTGTTTTACGGTCAATTTAGTTAGTCCAGATGAGTTAGGTTAACCTAGTTGCAGTAAGTTTCAAACATTTTGAAAATTGGGCTGCCCGAGCGGAGTTCCCAGGAGTATCAAGGAGTGACCCAGAGTGCCCATGGGTGCACGCGATCTTCCAAGAGTCATTACGTGATTTCCAGGACTGTGGACTCTTGGAAACTCGGCCTCACACTCCTGAATGTGTGAACTAGGCTATAATGTTATAAATTTGGGCTGCTTGAGTGGATTTTCCAGGAGTATCAGGGAGTGACCCAGAGTGCCCATGGGTGCATGCAATCTTCCAAGAGTCATTACACAAGTTTCCGAGACTGGACTCTTGGAAACTCGGCCTCACATTCCTGACTGTGTGAGGGCCCCCCTCACACAGTCAGGAGTGCGAGCTAGTGGGAGTCTAACAGGAGTCGCTAGAGTCACTAGGAGTCATTGATTTTCACCGCGAGCGACTACTCCTTGGTGACTCTAGCTCGCACTCCTGACTGTGTGAGGGCCCTTTAAAGGGGCACTACTCGCTTTTTCTGGACCTCCTTCTCCCTCGTGTTTAGCATATTAGTTTTAATATTTTAAGACGTTCCTTCCATTAGTTTGGCAATTTAAAATACTTTATGCCCCATTTCGTTGTAAATTTCAAGACCTTTCGTGCCATTTAGGTGTCGATTTTTTTCCTAGCGAGCGATAGCGAGCCTGTAATTATAAGAGGAACCGGCCTTTGGCCGGGACATTTGTCTATAAAAAAATATACAAATATATCTTGAAGGGGGGTCTAGGGGGTGTTTTTTTAAGAATGGAGGTCTAGTGAGGAAACTAAAAAATAAATGAATAAATTAATTAATACCCCCAATCTTTCTCACTAAATATATCCGAGCTGTTTATCTCTCCCCTAATTGTACTGACTATCCACATTTTTTTGACTATCTTACTTCTAAAATGGAACACGTTCGAACCATCTCTCCCTTCTCTGAAATCGCCATCTTAGTAGATTTCAATGTTCACCCCAGCAATAGCTCTCCTCTCATTTCACTGACCAACCTGGTGAACAAGCCTAAATCTTTTCAATCATAAATTACCTATAGCAGTTAGTTCCGCACCCCACCCGTATCCTGGCCCGCCATGAAGATTGTCCAAACATTCTTGACCTATTTCTAACCTCTAATCCTTCCGTTTACACTGTACATCTTCTCTCTCAGTTGAGCTCCTCCGATCACAGCCTTATTCCTGTTACCTGTCCTATCTCTCCAGTACGGCCTTCTGACCCACTTAACAGGCGGCGCTTGTGGCATTTTGGTGCTGCCGACTGGAGTGCTCTTCAGCAGTACTTCTTTGATTTCCCATGGAATTACTATTGCTTCCATCACCTAGGAGAGTGCTGAACGCATTACCGAGGTAATCCTCTCGGGCATGGAGGCATACATTCCATTTTCTTTCTCTCAGTCTAATGCAAACAAATCTTGGTTTATTAACGCTGGTTCTACTGCTGTCCGCAATAAGGAGGATGCATTAATATGGTACCATCGCCTTCAAACTCAAGAATCTCATGCTTTTTATGTTACTGCCCAGAATCAAGCCAAATCTGTTCTTTGAATAGCCAAAAACTCTTTCATCAATAACAAATGTTCTGAACTTTCAAACTCAAGCTCTTCCCAAGCTTTCTTGCATCTAGTTAAAAAACTCTCCAAAAATGTTGCTTCCTTATTTTTCCTCCTCTTTTCCACTCTAATGGCACCACCGTCACATCTTCTTCTGACAAAGCTAAACTTTACTCAAACTTTCGCTAAAATATCCACCTTGGATGACTCCAGTGCTATCCCTCCCTTTCTGACACCTTCTCACTTAGTTATGCCTAACATAAAAATCTAAGCCCTCTCTGGGCTTAATACTAAGAAAGCGTACAGACCGGATGGTATTCCTCCTGTTGTACCCAAAAACTGTTTTTCCGTGCTGACTCCCTGCCTAGGCAAACTCTTTCGTCTCTGCCTTTCCTCTAAAATTTTTCCTTCTTGCTGGAAGTTTACCCTCATTCAACCTGTCCCTAAGAAATGGTGACCGCTCTCAACCCTCCAACTATCGTCTAATTGCTCTCATTTCTTGCATCTCTAAATGTTTTGAAACTATTCTTAATTGAAAGTTTCTTAAGCATTTATATTTCCATAATCTATTTTCAGATCGCCAGTATGGTCTCCTTAACACTTATGCTACGGGCATATTTCCCCTATATTAGGACTCATTCAGGCACTCCTGAATGATTTTGCAAGTGTATGAATCAAATTAAATGTATTCAGCCAAAGAATAGAAGAAAATAGCTTTAAAATGACACTAGAACGAGCTTCGTAGCGCGCAGGATTCACCCACAGCGTTACCATAGACGTTTGCTAATACTGAGCGATTATCGCTAATGTTGTGCTACATTTGCCTTTGGCAGCGCTGCTATGTCTAGCGGGAGTATGGCTCATGCCCCTCAGTGTCTCGGTCACCTGGCTGGAGAGCGGACGGGGGTCTGGCGCGCTCCCACTCATTCGGACACATCTCCACAGGCTTTAAAAGCCTGTAAATTCCTATATATTGCCATGGCGTTCCGGAACATCTCCCGCAATAAATGGGTTAAGGATCGGTCTACTGCTGATCTCCTTGCTTATCTTAATAACTCTTGGTCATCCTCCTTTCGGGACTTCGGTGAGAATTTTTCTATTGCACTAGATAAATGGAAATCCTTCGATAGAGTCTGGCACAAATCTCTAATTTCCAAACAACCCTCCTTCGGTTTTTATCCCTCTATCTGTGCTTTTGTCTCTAATTTCCTTTCTGACCGTTCCATAGCTGCAGTTGTGAACGGCCATCGCTCACTTCCTCAACCTATCAACTCTGGTCAACTCTGGTGTTCCTCAGGGATCTGTCCTGTCTCCAGTTATATTTCTAATATTCATTAACCCTCAAAGAGCGGGGGGTCGCGTGGATATCACCATAGCGCTAGGTGGCTATATTTACCGAAATATACCTTCATTCCATGCTCTTTACCATGCATAAGCAAGAGCCAGAGCGTAATACAATTATTTATCCGTGAAAGGACGATGATAGCGCTTTCCATTGACACTTGAATCATCCTTGTACAACATCTTGTTATCTTGCAACGATCGTGCAACCGAAGGGCAAAATTGGTAATTTATTGGCAACTTTGCAGCTTGTGGTGTGTGAGAGAGAGCCCATGAGTGAGAGAGGTATGTATAGGACTACAGTTTACGCGGTGGGACAGTGGTGAGCGGTTGAAGCCCGCCTATCGTCCTTCCAACGCATGGTCTCTCCCTCATCGCTCATAATTGCCTCAAAATGGCGTCTGTCATATGACGGGCACCGTACAGGTGGCCAATTTTCTCTCTCCCATCATATGACGGTCACCGTGAATTTAGGTTTAATGACCTACTCAACTGTACCTCTAGTCCCATCCACTCATATGCTGATGAATCTACCTTACACTATTCAACTACTTTTTCACAACAACCCAGTATGCAATCGCTCCAAGAGTCACATAAGAGGGCAGAGCTTGTCATCTATTGGTTATGCAGCGGATTTCAAACTGAGTGGCCGGAAAAACGTGTGACAGTACATCTACAGATGGCTATTTACGTTTTTGGTAGCGCATGAGGGTAAAAATAGGCAAACTGGGTTAAGTAATTATTACGTTACAGGGAGCCTGACACACAAACTACGGATACGATAAGCGTAAAAAAGCTAGCAATATCTCCCCAGTTAGGCTGGGAGAGATACTAGGAGATACTATGATGCTCCTGGCTGGACAATGGTGTTATGACTGACAGTAGAAGCTTCTAGTCCATGGACTAACACAGACAAGTAAACACTCAGCACCTCCGTAGCCTCAACTCGTAACACAGCCTATCGCAACAGTAGAGCTCATTCGCAACTTCCAGGCTCTCTGGGGACCAAAGGTGCAGACAATCCCCCAACTGGTTCCGTTATACACAAAATACAAAAACTGGAACCACTAGTTGTGGTGAAAAGATATCTTGAGCTACAACTATTTTCAACACTCAGTACCGAATGGCAATACTGAGGAGGATCCTTTCTAAGCTGCACAAAAAAAAAGAGAAAGCTCTAATTTAATGTACGTTAATACAATTACATTAAATGCCAGCCAATAATGAATGCAAAATTAATTAATAGTAATAATGATCAAATAGAACATCAATCAACCACCACCCACTTAAGCTGTCCAGACCATTGGTTGGCCTGGGCCGAAGTAATCCTCCCTGTAACGGAAGACTAATGAAGTCCTCCACCCTCTACTTCGAACCAGGCACCCCAATAGTCTGGACCCCTAACTAGAATAATGCACATACACAAATAAATTTACCTTAACCAGGCCAAGGTTGCGGCACTAAAACAATAATAAAAACAGATATGAAAAACAAACAATAAACACACGTCCTTAGATTGCTTATATAAATGAATAATGCCAATGAATAAAATAAAGAATAAATAAACAAATGCCAAGAGGAGAGAAAGCGAGAGGTAGGTGTTGCTCCCTCGATAACTGAATGCGGACTGACTTCCATCTGGAACACACTGACGACGACATGTGGCTCCACATGAACCAGCTCCTTGGTTCTTTTATGCATTGTAACCAATGTAACGTAATGTACAATGTAAGGAGGACCACATAGGATTAGATAACTAAATACAAAATGTATGCAATGCATAACATATATATATGCATTGTGTTAATGTATTATTAATAGCCCCCAATAAACTAATAAACAATTAAAACGTCTGCAGACGACAGCCACTGAGAATGGAAACGCAAGTGACCACGTCATTGAACGAAATAATAAGAATATGAAGCAGGCGATAATATACTGGGACAGACGAAAATATACAGATAATATGAAGCAGGGTTGATCACTGCTTCACGCACTATTGAATTTACCGCGAGACGTATGATATATTCACCCTGTGAATATAATATTATGACCAATGCAACATAATAATTTATAGGCTATATAGACTATTTATAAACTATACTGTATAAAGCTTGTGATGAAGGAACATCGTCACAATGGTTAGGAATTCAGGCGGTGCCTAACGTATTACCTGTCAGGATTAGCCATTTACTGGTAGGATACGTACATAAATAACTTACTACCATACTGAACTTAAGGTTGGAAAACACCTAGAGAGGTTTGAGGCACTCAGACTCGGGAGGGGAAGTGAGATACCTTCCCTGAACTGGTCTGAACACCTATTCACTTTTTAGGTGTTCTCTGGCCCACTTTTACTACACGGAAAAAAGGCAACCTTTGCCCTTTGCACTTATGACATAGGTCCCTGTCGCTCTGGCGATAGATGTAGGGGTGATAGGAGTGGTAGGGTTCTTAGGATTCGCCTCCTGATTCCCTCCAGGGACCAATCGGCAACAGGTGGTGGGGACTTCAGGTCACCCGGGTTGGCTGAGGTAACCCAGGAGCTGGCCAATCCTGGGTCAATCTGAGGAGGTGACGTTACTTTCGGTTTTGAGCCCATTATATAGGGGAGAAAATGGGCGAAGGTGAAACCTTGTTATTATGGAGTCCCAGACGAACACGATGCCCTTGTGGTATGTAGTGGGGTCTGCAGGAAGGGTGCGGCGTCGGGGCAGGTGACTGAGGTAGAGCGGCGGTGGTAAAGGGGACCTGGGGTACTCCAGAAGGTGCAGGATGGGCCCTCTGATATTGGGGCCGCAATGAAGGGCGCGGCCCACAAGATAGGTTCTGGCTGCGTGGGGGTGCCTCTGGGGTTACCCTTTCAATTCGGGGCATAGCACTGGTGGTGGAGGAGTCCTGGGGTGCTCTGTCAAGGGCAGGAGGGGCCCTATGATAGTGGGGCCTGAATGAAGGGGGAGGCCCCTGAGGTAGGTCCTGACTGCGTGGGGGCGCCTCTGATGTTGCCCTTGTCTCTTGAGGTCTGGCAGCGGTGGTGGAGGGGCCCTGGGACGCTCCGGCAGGTGCAGGCGGCTGGCTATGAAGGGCGGCTTGCCCATTTCTCGGCATAACACTTTCAATGTCTCCAAAACCCAATTTCTCAATTTTACTATCCGTCGCAATCCTCAACAAGAATATCAATTACTCTTCAATAATACATAGATCAACCCTTCATCTTCTCTCAATATCCTTGGTGTATCAAAGGAGTATAAAGGAGTACAAAGGAAATCAAGCAACAACAGATTTAGTGACCCCTCTAAGCTGCTTGTCCTCCAAAACACTGAAGATCGAGTGTCCAAACAGTAATTTAGATTGGGTAAGGGACAATTGGAAAGGGAACTACTGCCCTGGAACTAATGTCCGTGGCAGGATTAAGAAGTTAGTAGGGGACAGATGGGTTAGGAACATAACACAGTTATAAGTGATCTTTTGTATATCTGGGAAAAAGAGAGTAACATCTTAGTAATATTATTATATATACACAATAATCCTTGATGAATCTGATGGGGAATAAAATAAAGTTATTCATTTACAAACGCCGTCAGTCGCGGGTCTGATGCAAGATATTGGTCTAGGCGAAGTTTAAAAGAATCAATGGTGCTGCAGTCTATAACATCTCGGGGAAGCCCATTCCACAAGTTGACAACTCGATTGAAGAAGAAATTCATGGATTCGTGAGATTTAAATGATTTACCAATAATTTTGCAACCATTTCCCCGCGTGTAATTAGAATGGTCGATAGTAAAGTACTTTCTACAGTTCATATTGTCGATGCCTTTGATGATTTTGAGCACTTGAATTAAGTCCCCTCTTAATTTGCGCTGGGTTAAAGGAAATAGATTTAATTCTCTAAGACGCTCCTCGTATGGTTTGTTCTTTAGGCTAGGTGTCTTTGTGGTAACTCTACGTTGAACTCGTTCTAGCTTGTCAATATATTTTTGATAATAAAGGCACTAGGATTGAATGCAGTATTCCAGAAGAGGGCAGACTAAGAAATTGTAAAGAGTTAGGATAACTTCTTTGGATATATGCTCAAATGACCTACCTATAAAGACAATGATTTTGTTTGCTTTCTTAACAACTTCTGAACATTGTTGACTCGGTTTTAGGTTACTCGATATCGTTACTCCCAGATCGGTTTCTCTGTCTACACTCTTAACCCAGCAAGTGCGGATCTCCTTATAAGAGTTTTACTGCTGCGCTGCGGAACTCCTCATATAATCCAAGGCCTAAAATTTGTTTTTTTAAATCAGCCCAGTATAATTTTTGTTTATGTTTTTATTTTTTTGTATTGCCCCTTGGCCATGCCAAATATCACTCCTCCACATCCCCTCCTTCCACCCTTTCCCCCCCCCCCCCCTCCCCTTCAATTATCACCTATTCTCCCTGTTATTCCCTTATTCTTAGGTATATTTTCGTGCTAACATTAGCGAGTTGCTAGCAGGGCGTGGTCATCTGTGTTACCAAGCTTGGGAAAGAGCGAGAGAGAGACTACCGAGCAACAGTGCCTCTCCAGCCGTCGTGAAGGCTGGCTGGCTGGCAGGCAGCCTCAGCCATAGTTTTGTAACTCCCGGCCTCTATCGCCGATTTTGACCATCCAAACGCTGTTTCCACTTGTTTTATTGTTGTAACAGGTTAATACCTTTATAATCAACGTAAAATAGACGCATATGGATAAGTATTAATGATATTTATGGTACGATGACAATTTGAGTTTAGGAAACAGTCTAAATACCTCCGCACAGGGAGGGGTGGCCAATACCCCACCTACGCAGTGGAGAGGTTAACACTAAAACAACGGGGCTGTTTGTAACTTTAACTACCTGCCAGGCAGGCATATTTACAGAAAACGAGCTTCATTCCATGCTCTTTTTCATGCATTAACAAGAGCCAGAGTGTAATACAATTATGTATCCGTGCTAAAGCGATAATAGAGCTTTCCAATGACACCTAAATGATCCTTGTACGACCACTGGCTATCCTGTAGCGATCTTGCAACCGGAGGTGAAAATACCCTAATTAAGGTAATTTCCTCAGTTTTGTCCTTATATCGCGAGGCCCGGTGTGTGTAGGGAGGCGGCGGTGGTCATAGAACCGGCCCAGTGGTGGTGCCGAGCGGTCAGATCCCGCCTATCGTCCTCCCAACGCACGGACTCTCTCTCAGAGCTCCTAATGAACTCAGAATGCTACCCGGCATATGACGGGTACCATTCATCGAATAGTTTGCTTTCTCATTTCGGTATCCGATATGTAGTACTTTACATTTATCCACATTGAAACTCATTTGCCAAATTTGGGGCAAACATGACAACTTATCTAGATTGTGTTGCATATCGTCTACTTGTTCTTTTAAGAGTATGCTATTTGCAATTTTTGTATCGTCAACAAACTTTGAGATTGTACAGGTGAGACCATCATCTATGTTGTTGATGCAAATTAGAAAGATAATTAGTCCTAGAACCGATCCCTGGGGTACCCCGCTACTTACATTGGTACATTTAGATGCCGTACCGTTTATGACTACTCTTTGCTTTCTGTCACTGAGCCAATTTTCTATCCATTTCAACACATCGTCTTGTATTCCATGCACTTTTAGTTTTAGCAGTAAACGTTTGTTGGGAACTTTGTCAAAGGCCTTTTGAAAATCAAGGTATATAATATCTACAGCTTTACTCTCATCATAGAGGTTGAGAATATCGTGGAAGAAATCTAAGAGATTTGTTAAGCAGGAACGTTTGTTGCGAAAGCAGTGTTGAGTATCTTTAAGTATGTTATTTTCCTCTAAGTGATTTACGAGTCTGTCTCTTATGAGTGTTTCTAGCATTTTACATGCAACTGAGGTTAAGCTAATTGGACGATGGTTACTGGGTAGGGATTTGATGCCTTTTTTCCCACTGATCAGGCGTAGATCCAGATTGCAAGGATTTCTTGAAGAGCAATGTCAGTGGTTTGGAGAGCTCATCCTTAGCTTCCTTTAGAACTCTAGGTCAGATTGTATCAGGTCCAGGCGTTTTATTTACCTTGAGTTTATCTAAACATTTAAATACTTCTCTCTCTGTAATGGTGATATTGCTTAGAACATCAGAATTATCAACCTGAATTGGCGATGCTGTAGGGATATCACTGAGGTCTTCTGTTGTAAAAACTGATGCAAAGAAAGTATTGAGGGCATTATTCATTTGTACTTCACTTTTGGTGTATTTTCCATTGTCATCGCCTAACGGTCCAACAGTTAAAGTAACTACTTTTTTCTTTCTGATATAACTATAGAAGTTTTTCGGGTATGTTTTACTTTGATTCGCAACATGTAACTCCAGGGTCTTTTTTACTTTGCATAATTAACATTTTGGCTTTGCGTCGTAGTTCTACAAATTTCATTCGTCATTTTGTAAGAATTTTAATCTATCATTAGCAATCTTTTTAGCAAGCAAACAGTCTGAAATCTCTTTATTCCACCATTTGGGCTTATCATTATGGCTTGTATGCCGTATTTTCAATGGCATGCAGTCTTGCACTGCTTTTAGGTAACTGGTTGCGAATAATTCCCAAGATGTATTTATGTCGTTATTGTTAATTATAAAGCTCCAGTCAGGTTCTTTGAACATAGCTCTAATTTTACAAAAGTTTGCATTCTTGAAATTGGGGACTTTTTCGATACTGCTATTTGGTTCGTTACTAGTAAACTTTAAACCGGAAGTTATCGTACGATGGTCGGTGTTACTGAATTCATCACCAACATTCAAATTCTCTATTACTTCTTCTTTTGTTGCAAGTACAAGGTCAAGAATGTTATTACCACGGGTCGGCGATCGAACGTATTGATAGAGCGAACTCTCTTGCAAGTTGGCATACAAGTCATGTCTGAAGTGTGAAGTAAGAGTATCGCCCCACATGGTCACAGGTAAATTAAATTCGACAAAAATTACGGTATCTTGTGAGTTACTTGCATCTGCAATTTGTTCGTAAATTTCTCGGTCAGTTTGCACTGATTGAGCCGGAGGTCTGTATATTTATGCAAGTATTATTTTTTGTACCTTTAATTTTCTTTGATAGCACAAAGGATGTGTCTACGTTCACAATTTGAGGTTTTGACATGAGGGTCGAGTTAAGACTTTCTTTGATAAAAAGTAAAATGCCACCTCCGTTTTTATTTATTCGGCTTTTCTCAAACATTACATAACCGGGAAGTGAATACTCTGCTAAAAAGTCTCTGTCTTCTGTATTGAGCGAAGATTCTGTTATGCCAATCACGTCATAATTTTCTGTAAATACTAGTTCCTCTAAATCTGAAAATGTATTGCGTATGCTACGAGCGTTTGCATAGAAAATATTAAAATTTTCGGTTTTAGAACTCACGGAATGCTCGTTAATTGAATTTTTGGTTCTGGTTGGATCTACATTTACATTCATGACTGTCCTCGGTCCTAGGTCGTTATCATTGGCGGTTTTGGATTTGGGTCATGTTGATGGAGCTTTATCCGAATTTGTGGTTCTTGACGGATTAGCATTTACTTTCTTCGTAGGTCGCCATCCTCGATGTTTTCGGTCCTCCTTCCTGGTTGTCCTGTGCCGAGTCGATTTCTTCTCCGAAAATCCTTCACTGCATTGTTGAGAAGACGCCCAAAACGTGCTGCTCTCACCTGGTTCAGATGAACACCATCGTCCAAAAACAAATGGTCATCGTAGTCAAAATTGTCCCAGGTGTTGACGAATCCCACGTTTTCCTTCCTGCAGAGGTTGGCTAGACAACGATTTGTGCTGGTGGCTATGTTGTAAAATCGGCTCTCTACACCGAGTCGAGGGACGATTCCTGAGACAATGATCCTTGACGACATCTCCTTTAACAACCTTTTCATCCAACATTTCTTGGGAAGATCATATTGCCACTCTTGCTAAAACAGCTTTACAGAAGTTAGGTGTGCTCAACCTCAGTGGGTTCATCACCCCCACACAGCTTCATGCTCTGTATAGGGGCACAGTGCACCCTTGTATTGAGTATCTTTCACATGTGTTGGGAGGTCCCCCCCATACCGCTTTTCTCAAAAGAGTAGAGTCCAAAGCATTTCGGCTCATTAATTCAGTTTCTCTTACTAGTTCCCTACAATCTCTTTCCACACGCCGCAATCTTGCATCTCTTTCACTCTTCTATCGCTATTACAACAATCAGTGTTCCTCAGAACTCTCTCAGTGCATACCCCCTTACTTGCAGCGAGTGTGAGGTACCTGCCATTCAACAAAGTCACACTCCTCGGAACTCTAGAACTCTCTCCCTCAATCAATCTTTCCTTCATTCTATGACTTTAACTGCTTTAAACTTTGTGTGTCCAGTATTTTTACCACAACCTCCCTTGAATTTGGCTATCTGTCGCTCTTATGACTCTGTGGGAGACACTCAATACAGGCAACTTGCCTTTTGTCTCCTTCATACTCATAGAAATCAAAACAAAAACTGCAGAGCACAAGGCTGTTAATATTGCTACAGTCTTCACAACATTTGTTGTTGCAGTTATTACACATGTTGAATGCCATCTAAGCCGATTATTATGATTGGTCGGGTCCCTGACTTCATAAAGATACGGTTCCCTCACACAATCCGGTTCATGAACAATTTCCAGGTCTTGCTGTTCATTATTCATATTTATTCAAACAATGGGTATGTCCTTAGTAACTTGTTATGGCAGATGCAGTAGCCAATAGTATGTTATAATTTGAAACACACATACACACATTTCCCTTCAATATTCTCGGTGTCTCTTTTTCTTCTGCTCTCTCTTGGAAGGACCATATAACCAGTTTTGTTAAGGCAGCCTCCCAGAAGCTGGGTGTGCTCAACTGCCTCAAGGGGTTTATACCCCTACACAGCTTCTTGCTCTGTACAGGGGCACAGTGCGTCCTTGTATTGACTATTGTTCACATGTGTGGGGAGGATCCTCTCACACCGCACTCATTGACAAAGTAGAAAGGAAAGCCTTTCGTATCATTAACTACCCTCAACTCACCAACTCTCTGCAATCTCTCTCTCTTCGCTGCAATGTTGCATCTCTCTTGCTATTATTCTAAAACAATAATTAGTGTTCCTTAGAGCTCTCCCAGTGTATACCACCTTCTCTACATAGGATACGTAGTACCCGTCTTGCAACACAATCCCACCCCAACTCTGTGCAACTCTCCAACACAAGAGTGAAACGTTATTCTCAGTCTGTCTTCTATTCAACAGCTGAGCTCTGGAACTCTCTCCCAGAATCAGTCTTTTCCTCTTCCTATGACTTAAATTGCTTCAAACTCCATATTATGTCCAAGCTGTTTGGCTTGAAAGTCCCTTGATTTTGGCCCTGTCACTGTTTCAACTCTGGAAGAGTCACTCGCTACAGACAGTTCTGCTTTTTGTCTCCCTCACTCACATAGAAAAAAAAACCACACACTCACACATATATGCACGTATATCTATCTATCTATCTATCTATCTATCTATCTATCTATATATATATATATATATATATATATATATATATATATGTTAGTAAAGCCAGGTAATAAATGTTCTTTAATACATACGAGGTTGAAAGAAATGGCAATTTCTGCGTTGGAAATTTTATTATTCAAGGTTTCCAGGTCTCTGATGAGTTTTCGCTGGGTGGCAGGAAGTAGACGAATGAGGTTAGCAAAATTCATGGTGGTAAAGGGTTACATTAATGTACATGATGATACAGGATATACGACGCGTTTCACTGGACAACCAGCATTATCAAGTAAGGATAGAATGATATAAAAGGTAAACAGGAAGGGTATATATAGAGGGTGGAGGATCAGAGGAGGCGAAAATCAGGGGGCAAATGTCTGCTATTGGTGGAGGGGTATTCTAGGAGTGTTAGAGAGAGATCCGCGTCACGCAGGCGCACTGGATGCGGAAAGGTGGTGGTCGGTTGGCGAGGTCGAAGCTGATTGGCTGCGTGTCGAGGGGCGTGGCCTAAGTTGTGTAGTACGTGTGGCGCCGGCAGAAGACGAACCTGAAGGAGGTCGCGCGGGGGGCTGCGTCAAGGGCACCGGGGGGCGAGGGGGGGGGCGTTAGGCCCTGTAGGATAGTGCCTTTTGGCAGAAGGAAGGATCTGAAGGTCCAGAGTTTGGTTGTTGATGTTAGGATGTAAGGCTTGGATATATAACGCTTCGAGTATTGGTAACCTCCTTGGGTCACTTTCTTTATCGAGTATGGTGGTGTGTTTCTCTAACTCGTTGCGTGTGAGGTGGGGGTGGTTAGGGGTGAGATAGTGGTCTTTGATGGCTCCAGCCTGAAGGTGAAGAGTTAACCGACGTGAAAGACGAGTCTGCGTCATGCCAATATAGGAATGAGGTCCACAGTCCTCATAATTACAGGTATGTTGGTAAATGACGTGATCGTCGGTCATCGGGGTCTTTATCTTGGTGGAAGCTGGTTTGTTGCGGAGAACGAGGTTGGAGGTCTTAGGGGGATTTGTAATAAATGAATAATTTGATTTTGTTTTCCGGGTTGGTTGGGTGGACATGCTTGGAGATTATTTATTTTATGACGGCCTCGTCATTTTTGTGTTCAGAGGACATAAAATTGCGGTAGAAGATCTTGCTTTCATTGGGGGGGTCAATGTTGGGAGGGCTTTGGGTGTACCATTTTTCAAGATGGTGGTTGATGGTGCTGGAGACGTCCGAGTTGGAGTATCTGTTATTCACTAAAACTTGAGATAGTCTTTCTAGTCCTGGTGGGTGTCGGCCCAGGTAGAGCAGTGCGTGAGGGCTCTCCTTACATAAGCGGAGATGGAGGATAGAAGATAACGGCGGGGGCATTCACTATCGCCGTTGAGGCATTGTCCTGTGTTAGTTGGTTTAGTGTAGACGGTGGTTTTGAACCCATGGTCGTTCAGAGCTACGAGGATGTCGAGGAAGGGGAGTTGTCCATTGTTTGATTTTTCAAAGGTGAAGTTAAGTCCGGAAGAGGTCATGAAGCGACGCTGGAGTTCCTGTAGTTCGTGGAGGTCCTTGATTTGCACGAAGATGTCATCCACGTATCTACAGTAGACGGCGGGTCGTTGGGCAGCTAGGAGCTCTTCCTCGATGGTACCCATAAAAAAGTTCGCAAAAAGAACTCCTAGGGGCTGCCCATCGCCACACCGTCTATTTGCTTGTACATGTTGCCCCGGGGGCAAAGGAAGGGGGCCTCCTTGGTACATAGCTCCAGCAGTGTTTTCAGGGCCTTCTCCGGGATGTCCAGTGTTGGTGTATCAGGGCAATGGTAAATTCAACGTAGAATCATGTCAATGGTCCTATCCACTGGCACGTTGGTGAACAGGCTTTCTACGTCGAGGGAGGCGATTGTGTGGTTGTAGTTCCGGGGGGCGTCTCGTAAAATTTCCAAGAAATCGTGGGCTGATTCAAGGTCGTATTGGCAGGGCACGTAGGGGGTGAGGAGGTTGTTCAGGGCCTTGGCGATCTGGTAGGTGGGAGTGGGGATTTGGGAGATGATGGGGCGGAGGGGGTTCCCAGGTTTGTGTGTTTTGATGGTTCCGTACGCATAACCAGGGGTGTATTCTCCGACGAGTTTTTTAAGGTGGACCCCTCCTTGTTTGGCGTTGATGGTGGTGTTGGCAGTACGTTTGATTTCGTCGGTTGGGTTGCGGGTGATCCGTTTAAATTTGGTGTTGACACTTAAAAGAAGACGTCCATTTTTCTAAGATATTCCTCCTTGTCATGAATCACGAGGCAGGAAGCTTTATCCGCACGACGGATGATGATGTTGGGGTTGTCTCTTAATTGTTTGGCAGCTTGGAAGTGTTGTTTGTTGAGGATTTTGCTATGGTGAGTTCCTCTGGTTTTGGCGGCTTCAGCGAGGAGAGTGGGTTGTAGGGCGGGAGTAGTGGTGACCTTGCCATCCTTCTTAAGTCGTAGGAAGTCGTCCAGGAGGATTTCCGTTTCTAGGCATTTCCGGTGGGGGCCAGGTTTGGAGCTGTAGTGGCAGTTGAGGCCCTTGTTGAGCAGGTCTTCTTGGTCCAGGGTCAGAATGGTGTTAGTCAGGTTTATGTATTCTTTTGTTGGTTTGGGAAGTTTTATGTTTCCGCCATAAAGACGGGCAAGCTTTTTTATGGTTGTGTTTTCGGCTTGTCTTCTGTGTTGTTCAAGGAGTTGTTCGAGGGCTGTGTTGATTTCGGCTTTGAGGTGGTCTGGAGAGGTTTCGTCTTCCCAAATCCGTAGAAGAGCATCTCGTTCTTTACGAAGGTTGTTGGCGAGCTCTCATTTTTCAATTATTTCGTCCTTCACCAGTTCTTCACGAAACTACAGTAGACGGCGGGTCGTTGGGCAGCTAGGAGCTCTTCCTCGATGGTACCCATAAAAAAGTTCGCAAAAATAACTCCTAGGGGGCTGCCCATCGCCACACCTTCTATCTGCTTGTACATGTTGCATATATATACATATATATATATATATATATTATATATATATATATATATATATATATATATATATACATACATATATATACCCGGTATATATATATATACCGGTATATAATATATATATATATATATATATATATATATATATATATATATATATATATATATATATATATATATATATATTTATACACTATATAATTTAGAGATGGACCGAATATTCGTTTCGTATTCATATGTCCGAATATTCGCAATGTTTTTCAATATTCGTATTCGTATTCGTATTCGCATTTCCTTTCATAGCTATTCGCAAATATGCGAATATGTTCACAAAACCAATAGAATATATACCAAAAATTTAAATATTAAATTTTAAAGTTAACACAAACGAATAAATAACAGTGTAGATGTGCGTTGGGGCCGCTAAAGTGGAATGAAGGAGGACTGAGCAGTGTTGCTACTTAACTATATTTAATAGTACCAGATCAAACAAGTGAAAAGTACCAAATTATTTTAAAGTGGAATCACTGCCCGGTAAACGAACGCTGGACGCCTGGACCTGGACATTTGAACCGTTGCAATATTGCCATTTCAGACATATCCAATGTAATAGCATGTCACAAAAATATATTAAATCATAATTATTTCCTCACTGATTTCGTATTTAGTACCAGATATGGACTATTTTTATTGGAAAATGTATAAAATGTACTTGAGAGAATCAAATGTACCAAATCTGGTACTTTAGTACCAACAAAGCGGCAACACTGGGACTGAGGACTGGATACATAGACAATAATTGAATGGATTTAAGTTTAATTATTCAATTTTCTATGGCTGAACTCTTACAATATATTAAACAATAATTCATACAGTTTATTTATGATATTTAAGAAATCACACATTCACATCGCCATTAACTTCTGGTAATTAATTTCATAGTAATTTAATTAACGTGTGTTGGCGACATAAAAATAATTACCAGTTCTTGAAGGATGAAATAAGGATTGAAATATTCGCTATTCGTATTCGTATTCGCGAATTTTACAACAAAATATTCGTATTCGTATTCGTATTCGCAAATAGTGAAAATTGATATTCGTTCCATCTCTGTAACTACTATATATATATATATATATATAGAGAGAGAGAGAGAGAGGAGTTTAGTTTAATTATGAGTGGGTATATGTGTGTTTGGGTTCGTTTGTAAGCTTGGTTATTGCTAATGTGCGTACATGAGGTACTTCATTCATATTAATGTGCGTACATGAGGTACTTCATTCATATTAATGTGCGTACATGAGGTACTTCATTCATATTAATTTTAATACTTGAAACATATTTTGTGAAAATATATAATTGGAAACAATTAATCAATAAACACTTCTATATCAATAAACACTTCTATATCAATACTAAGTTCAAATGTTAAATCAATAGCGTACGGTACCAAACACACCTTTCCACTCTCTGCTCCAAGATTGGCTCCAAACATAGGCAAGGTAAACCCTTCCAACCACAGCGAGTACATTGGTGTCAGAATGGTGGGTAGTTGGGAAGTGAGATTAGGTGATATTCAGGATTCCACGCGAGTGGAGGTGGGGGTGAGGGGTGGGGGGAGATGTGTTTGCGTGTGGGTATGTAATATGAGGGTGCGTGTTCAAGTGCCTTCGTCTGTGAGTGTGGGTTTTAGTGTGATATGTGTAAGTGTGTACATGGCAGAGAGAGAGAGAGAGAGCGAGCGAGAGTGAGAGAGAGAGAGAATGAGAGACTTAATTTAAAGCCACATAAAAAGCTAGTAACAATGTGAGAATTAATCCTTGGTAAATTATATAACAATAATGTTATAATCAGATAATAGAAAGATACAGTGATGGACGACAAGCTACCCCGTGTTCACTTATGTATTAGCATATAGGTCCCTGAGGAAGTATGTGCTTATATTCATATTTGTCTGGCATTCCTTCTCCCTCACGTTTAACCCCATTAGTTTTCAGATTTTAAGACATTCGCCCCATTAGTTTGTCGATTTTAAGACCTTTAATCCGATTTATTTATCTATATCAAGACCTTTCGTGCCATTTAAGTGTCGATTGTTTTTCCTGGCAAGCGATAGAGAGCCTGTAATGTTGAAGGCAGGGTCATTTTTGATCGGGTCTAGGTTTTTTTTTTTTTTTTTTTTTAGCTTCTTGGAGGTACAAGGAGGAAACTAAAATAAATTATAGAAAGATAAGAAAACAAGCAAATAAATGCAGCCATCCCCCCTGAAGGGACCCCCCCTCGCTTTTTTTCCTCCTTCTCTCCATTTTTCTTTGGCTTGTATCCATTCGGCCTCATTCAGCCTACTGTTTTAAGATGTTTATCCTCATCCAGGTGTCAATATTTTCCTGGCGAGCGATAGCGAGCCAGTATATACATATTTGTTTTGTTGACAGCAAGCTAAATTTGTAAATTTTTCGATAGACAAATTTCTCCGGCGAAGCCGGATTTCTCCATACAATGCTGGCGAGCAATTAAAACAGTTGGCTGAATGGGGCCGAATGGATACAAGCCAGGGAAAGATAAAAGAGGAGAGAAAGATGAAAACCGCCGATGACCTCCCTTAAGGGGAGATATCCACTTGAGGGACTTTTTTCTTGACCCCTTTCTCCCTCATGTTTAGCCCCATTGCTTTTGAGATTTTAAGACGTTTGCCCCATTAGTTTGGTGATTTTTAAGAAATTCCACCCCATTCTGTCAATTTTAAGACCTTTCGTGCCATTTAGGTGTCGATTTTATCCTGGCGAGCGATAGCGAGGCTGTAATTTAAGAGTAATCGGCGTTTGGCCGGGACATTTTTCTACCGAAAAATGTAGAAATTTATCTTGAAAGGGGGTCAAGGGGGTGACATTTTAAGATTGGTGGAGGAACCTCCCCTTAATATGTGTCGTACCCGTCCTACCCGTGGCCTTACGGTACAACACTACCGTTTGGTCTTGGTGAGTCACGGGTCAGCACGTTTGCATAACAATTCGCTAATGTCTACACACACTTTAAGGGGAGGTTTTTAGTTTGTTCCCTAGACATCCATCAAACTTAAGATAACACCCCCCTAAACCTCCTTTCAAGATAAATGTGAACACCATATGCAGATTTGTACACCACATGCAGATTTGAACACCATATGCAGATTTGTACACCACATGCAGATTTGTACACCATATGCAGATTTGTACACCACATGCAGATTTGTACACCATATGCAAATTTGTACACCACATGCAGATTTGTACACCATATGCAGATTTGTACACCACATGCAGATTTGTACACCACATGCAGATTTGTACACCACATGCAGATTTGTACACCACATGCAGATTTGTACACCACATGCAGATTTGTACGCCACATGCAGATTTGTACGCCACATGCAGATTTGTACGCCATATGCAGATTTGTACACCACATGCAGATTTGTACACCACATGCAGATTTGTACACCACATGCAGATTTGTACACCACATGCAGATTTGTACACCACATGCAGGTTTGTACACCACATGCAGATTTGTACACCACATGCAGATTTGTACACCACATGCAGATTTGTACACCACATGCAGATTTGTACACCACATGCAGATTTGTACACCACATGCAGATTTGTACACCATATGCAGATTTGTACACCACATGCAGATTTGTACACCACATGCAGATTTGTACACCACATGCAGATTTGTACGCCACATGCAGATTTGTACACCACATGCAGATTTGTACACCACATGCAGATTTGTACGCCACATGCAGATTTGTACACCACATGCAGATTTGTACACCACATGCAGATTTGTACACCACATGCAGATTTGTACACCACATGTAGATTTGTACACCATATGCAGATTTGTACACCACATGCAGATTTGTACACCACATGCAGATTTGTACACCACATGCAGATTTGTACACCATATGCAGATTTGTACACCACATGCAGATTTGTACACCACATGCAGATTTGTACACCACATGCAGATTTGTACGCCACATGTAGATTTGTACACCACATGCAGATTTGTACACCACATGCAGAATTGTACACCACATGTAGATTTGTACACCACATGTAGATTTGTACACCACATGCAGATTTGTACACCATATGCAGATTTGTACACCACATGAAGATTTGTACACCACATGCAGATTTTAACCACTTGGACCACATGAGGTTATTTAAACGTTAAAGAGAATCGGGATTTGTGCCAGACTCTATCAAAGGCTTTGAACATGTTTAGCACTACAGAAAAGGTCTCACCAAAGCCCTGAAGGGAGGATGACAAAGTTAGTGAGATAAGATAACCATTAGAGCAACCCTTAACCATCTCTGGCTACAATACTCGATTAGGGTATCCATAAGCGCACCAATACACTGTGAGCGTATTGGTGACTTCAAAAATTGGGTACAATAACCCAATACGCAATTTGAGTCAAATTCTGGTGGTGTAATGGTTAGAGTGTTTAATAAGCTGTGTGTGATAACCCAAGTTCGAATCCCGGTGGATCACATAATTATATGCTTTCATTAATTTCATTGGAGGTGCTTGGTGTTGGGGTGAAATTAATACAAAAATAGATGCAAAGGTCAGATATGTGTCACAATGGCAAACATTTGGCAACACTGCTCCCACTCAACTCTCCACTCCTGAGAGGTAGGAAGAGCGAGAACTTCTCATTCTATGTTAGTTGGTGAAGCGGAAATTCACTCTCCATCCATTTAAAGATTGAGGATTTATTGGCTGAACTATGGGTATGTGTATCTAATCTACTATTATGATAGGGTTATATTTACTTGGATAGTTTCATTTTACTAAATGTATTGTAGTGTTAGCTAATGTGTGTGTACTGTGTGAAGGTTTTGAAGAATATCCCCTATATATATATTTGTGTGTACTGTGTGAAGGTTTTGAAGAATATCCCCTATATATATATTTTTGTGTTTTTTTTTTTGGGGGGGGGGGTCAGCCACCGATTACTCATTGATAAATATTCATATATAATCAAATATTAGGAGCAGGGACTTCAGGTTATATTTATAATTATCTTCACACTGCTATCTATACTCATCACTAATATTGGTATCTCTGATACACTTTCCCAGAAAATTAATCAACAATAATGAACACAAGTGTACAGAGCTCACAGTCCGAAGTCGGCGGGCATAATATACTCTTCTGCCATTATGTTCATCTATCAACAAACTATTAATGATATACAATTTCCGTTTTCATTTTTGGAAAGAACATGAAGAATACTATATAGTCATATCATATATAAAAATCATGTCATTGCTGAAAATTTGAATATATAATGGTGCAAAGTGAGCTATATTGCATAATAATATTGTATTATTAGTCAGCTACGGTAAAATTTATGTTTTTTGTGAGTTTTGATGCTGGAATATAGTAGATTGGGCTTTCTTCTTTCTATTGAGATAAAATAGGATGTACTAAAAGTAATTTTTGTGGTTCAACAACAATATAGAATTATTGTTTTTTTTACACATGCATAATTTTTACTGGCTACGTACCGATTTTGAAAATAATCATGCAAAACTAGCTATCGAGGATGATTATATTATGATGATATTATGAGTATGCGTAAAAACACCTCTCCTTTCACATATATAATATACTTTTCTATTGTGTTGCATATACCGAAATTGATTTATCTTACAGGATTGTTTTCCGGTTTTATTATATTACTAGCAGGGGTACCCAGCGTTGCCCGGGTTTAAATTCTACTACCATAATCACCATCATCAATCACTACTACCACAATCATCACAATACTACTACTACCATAATCACCGGCCTCGACCTCACTGTGCCTCATTAACCCTTACTTAGCGGGCTAGGTGGTCTATTTGACCGTAGCGCCCAGCGGGGTATTTTTACCCTAAATAGGGTTGTTTACGTGATCATTTTCATGCCTAAATAAGACTCAGAGCATAAAACAAGTATCTATCCCTGAAAGGGCATAAACAGAGCTTTCCAATGATACCCCAACCATCCTTGTACGACCACTGGTTCTCTTGCAACGATCGCGTAACACGAGTGCAAAAACCATGTAATTAGGTACTTTCCCTACATAATTCTCTGTGTAGCGAGTGCGAGAGGGTAGAGGAGGGTGGGATTCATGTCAGTAGGTCCGCCGCGGTGGTCTGGAGCAGTCATACGCTTGCTACTCTTCTCCCACCACTCATCTCTCTCTCTCAGCAACATTACGTGGTGAAAATGGCACACGACATAAGTTGTGAACCGCCACTTAGTCCATATTTATTTTACACGACATAAGTTGCGCGCCGCCAATTAAGGGTTAAACGGCGACCTCAATTTCGGCCACTAAATGACCTCCGATTTTGGATCTGACCTCATCCGTACCCCCATTTTGGAGGGCTGCGAACAACTTTCGTTCCATACACCTTTTCGATCAGAGGCCTCCTTCTGCCCCAAACGACAATTTTTTCAATTGTTTAAAAAAAAAATCAATTTCGGCCTCAAAACGACCTCCGATCGTAGCCTCGCTCCCTCTATGACCTGACCCGGGTCAATTGACACCCACATGCAAAGTTTCAGCTCCCCAGGTCCAAAACTGCGGCCGCCTATTAAGAACACACACACACACACACACACACACACACACACACACACACAGACAATCGAAAATATTATATAGATGAGTTTTGCTCTGTCTTTGGATGCAAAACATATTGCATGTAAAGAGATTATTGTGGGTTAAAACAGAGCAATAACATATGTGTATAATCTCGTGGTAGTGCAAATGGCGCTTGAGAGTGAATGGTAATGGTATTAAGTTTTCAAGATACTTAACCCATTACGGACGGGGATATTTGTAACTTTTACTACCTGCCAGGCGGGCATATTTACCCTAAACGAGCATCATTCCATGCTCTTTTTCATGCATAAACAAGAGCCAGAGTGTAATACAATTATGTATCCGTGAGAGGGCAATAATAGAGCTTTCCAATGACACCTGAATCATCCTTGTACGACCAAGGGTTCGCTTGCAACGATGTTGCAACACAAGTGCAAAAACCCTAAAATACGGTAAATTCCCGAAATATTACCTTGCCTAGCGAGGCCAGGCATGTGTAGGGGTGTGGTAATGACACCAGTTACCTCGCTAGGCCCAGGCCAAGTGGTCAGAGCCCGCCTGCGGTCCTCCCACCGCGTGGACTCTCTCTCAGAACCGATAATATGCTCAACATCCCTTGTGACTTAAGTCGGCACCCGCGGGTTAGGACATGGTTCTCTCACCCGACTTAAGTCGAGAGCCGCGGCCTGAGTGTTAACTGGACGTGATAAAGGGAAAACATATCGGGGATCTGAAAGTAGATCATGGGAAAACAAATACCAAAGAAATTGTTATAGAAATAATTGTAAAAACTTGAGAGGTGCAAGATAAAAGTGCAATTGGACGTTAGTTTGAAGATTGAGAGTTCTCACCCTTCTTTGGGACAGGTAGGCAGGTCATTTGGGCATATATCCAGAGATGCAATCCTCACTCTTTACAATTCCTTAGTCCGTCCTCTTCTGGAGTATTGCGTTCAATCCTGGTGTAGTTTACTACATAAAAGATATTGACAAACTGGAACAAGTTCAACGTAAAGTTACCAAAATTATACCTAAATAAATAACAAACCATACGAGGAACCATATAGAGAATTACATCTATTTCCTTTAATCCAGAACATAATAAGAGGTAACCTAATTCAAGTCTTCAAAATCATCAGAGGCATCAACAACATGAACTGTAATAAATACTTTACGACCGAGCAATCAATTCCATGCGGGGAAATGGTTGGAATATCATTGGTAAATCTTTTAACTCACGTGAGGCTTAGAATTTCTTCCTCTATCGAGTTGTGAACTTGTGGAATGGGCTTCCTCGAAATACTATAAACTGCAACCCTGTTGATTCCTTTCTACATTGCCTAGCTAAACACCTTGCCTTAAAGCCATGACTGAGTGCATTTGTGAATAAATAACTTTTTTCTCCTTTTTCCTCAGATGCATCGAGGATCACTACATGTATACATAAACATGTATGATGTTACTCACTTTTCCCCAGATACATGAAGGATCACTCATACCTGTTTGGTATTATTACTCATATTGACCCTACTAACATATCTTAATCCCTACTGTACCATAGGGTATTACCATAAAAGTCCCCCTCCAATCTCAAGCAATGTGGCCAAAATGGCATGATATAACAACCTCCCACCTCAAAAGATAGAGGAATACTGCCTCTCCCAGCTTCTAGAGGCTTGGATATAAGCTAAGAAGTGTTGCCAATTCTAGAACAGTGCTCAAACAGTTGTGGTACGAGGCACTGCCTGATACAAGGATCGTATATTACTGACGGCTCTCTACCGTCGCTGGGACTGGGGAGTGATTTATCTAGTGACGGCTCGCTGCCGTCGCTGGTACTGAACGGGTTAACTCTGCCAGGGACATTACTTCTAGGGGAGTATTTGTCTTTCCAATTGTCCCTTACCCACTCTAAACTACTGTTGAACACTTTGAGCAGCAGTGATTTAGAGAGCAAGCAACCTCGAGGTGCTACTAGACCAGTTATTGCTGGACTTCCTTTGTGCTCCTTTGTACTCACCTCCTGTCTAAACCTCACCTGCCTCGTCATCATAGCCTCCTTCATCGCCATCAAAGCCTGCATGTCTTCCTTTACCTGTTGGCCTTGGGGCTAGATGTGCTGCTGTTAGTGGGACTGGTCGTGGGTCTGGTCATGCTGCTGGGCATGAGGTGGTGGTTTAGCTCTAAATGCATCCCCACAACCAGGCCCAGGTTCAGCCCTAAGGAGCAACCTCATGTATGCAGGCCTTGAAGATCTTCACATGGCTTCAGGGTGACGATTTCGTCAGCCAGTCGCCCAATTTTGACCGCATGCTCACAGGGATTAATGCGCCTTCCCCTGCAACGAGGTTGCCGAACCAGTCAACTAATTTAGGATGTTTTAATATGATTACCTGATGGGGGAGATTGCTCTGGAGACAAATAGATATGCGGACAACTACAAGAGGTTTTAGTACTTCTCCATGAACTTGCCGAAAATGCTTGCGTGGAAGGACGTAACCATCCCGGTGCTGCTGGTTTTCATTGCCCTCGTTCTGCTCATGCCCCAGATCAAGAAACATGTTCTCCTGGTTTGTCGATGACATCAACTTCACCCATTTTTGGCAAGTGCATACCTAAGGACAGGTTTCGGCAGATCCTGAAGTGCCTCAATTTCTCGGACAACTACGACCCAACTTTCCTAGACAGGCTCTGTAAAATTTGTTAAGTTTTTGAGCACCTAAAGGCGAAATTTGTACACGTTTTTAGGCCCTTCCGGAGGATAGTTATTGACATGTCCTTGATCATCTTTCAAGGTCATGTTGCCTTCAAGCAGTACATCCCCTCCAAGAGACTCTGATTTGGGATAAAGTTCTTTGTTATATGTGACTGTGAGACAGAATATGTGTTCGATCACACTGCCTCTCATGTGAACATTCCCAACGATCCCTTCGGCCTCTCTGGGTTCTTTTTGAAATAGATGATGAACTTGTACAATAATTGCAACCATATATTGTCCACGGACAACTTCTACACATCCCCAGTTGGCTCCTAATGAAGAAATCTGAATCCTACGGCACCGTCAGGAGTAACAAGAAGCACTCACCAAATTATTCCAAGCAGCAAAAAGGCATCATGACCTGGAAGAAGAGTAGCACTGACAGAATACTGAATCTTTTTTGGCAGTACAACAAGCCAGTACACATGCAATCCACCATCCACGAGGGCGAACTAGTTGATAGTGGCAAGAAGAGATATGAACGAGACAATGCATTTACTTCTGTTCAGGTACCCATCGTCAAAGCTGGAGCCATTATTGACTAAGGGCGGGTGCCCAACTCCAAAAGGAGTTGAAGTAGGGGAGCTATCCCCCAGCCAAAGGCGGCTTTCTAGGGCCTTTCCTAGCTGATGCTGAGAGGATTGGGTTCTAGTCATGTGGTGATGGGCTGGTCTATCATAGTGAGAGCTGAGCGATCTCTGCCATACCCATAGCTTACTCTGACTGTTCCTTTTACTTATATATCTTCTAGATCTCAAGTGACGGCGTCTTTTCCGTGAATCGACCTCCCTACTGCCAACCTAAAAGTTGGCAGATTGGGAGCCAAAGCGTCACATTTTTCCCTTGCCCCTCAACTTTCCCTTCATAATTGCTGAGGGGCACAGGGCCTTGGGTGGGGCTTTGGTTTCCCGGGCGTTTACGCGCCCTCCTCAGCTCCCTGCCTTAGAGTGGCTTCGGTCACCTGGGTTTTGTTAGTGGTAAGCAGGGAGGGTTTTGTGGGGGCGCTCTATGGCCTTGGCCTTGCTCGGGACCTTGGGGCTGTTCGGCCAGGCAGCCTGGGGAACAACAACAACAACAACAACAACAACAACAGTGTCAATATGAGCCTGGTGGATAAAAGTGTTATGCAGATCAGAGCTGTGGACTGCCTGAGTAAGAACTGGAAGTGGTGTCAGTAGGTATTCCTCCACCTTCCTGACTTGATACTCCTGAATGCGTACAACCTGTGGATGCCACATACAGGAAACAAGTCTTTCCTCAGGCTGTTCGCCAAGGACGTCGAGAAGGGGTTGTTGACCAGGTATAGCACAGTCCAGGCTGCTCATCAGTCAGGCACAGCTGTGTTGGATATACCTGACAGACACTTCCTCGAAGCATTCCCGAGGACAGCGATTAGGCCGAAGAAGCGGTAGTTCGTCTGCGCCAACATTGAACTCTGCCCCCAGTCATGCACAAAAGTCTCCCAGGAGTGTGGGGTGGATCTCTGCCCGAACATAGTATCTGTAACCATGCAGTGAGGTCCAAACAAAAGCGAGGGCCAAGCCCAGAGCCTTCCGATCCTGGCTGGCGAAAGCGAGGATAACTTGCACCTAACCCGGGCGCAAAATACGCGACCTCCGGACACCAGCTTGGTTTCTCTGCTGAGCTTAACACTAGGTAATTACAACTGACTTATTATTGTGTGTTTATTGCAATAACTCGTTCCTTTACAGCTTTATACCCATGGGCCATGTAAAACAGCTCAAAACATCCTGCCCGATCTTTAATGGTTTATCCAGCTTAGATGCTGTGGGGATTGAATCTTAGCAAAATATCAAGATGTTTTATGAAGTTCTTCAACTTTCCTGCAGTTTTCCAGTGTTCTAAAGTGTTCACGACACGACTAAAGATTACCTTTACAAACGTTTTGACCCAAATGTTGACTTGTAATATTCAGAAAATGATAGGGCGACATAGCTGAACTTAATGAATCAACAAACAACCACATTCAAGGAGTATGAAAGTGTAACCAATATGATCTCAAAGTGTCATTCTCTCTTAACACCTAATCCGACAAGGTAAGATAACCTATGATGGTGAGATAGCAAATTGGGATATATATATACTTGCCTGAAATTTACATTCGTAGGGCCTATGCTATTTCAGACTTACAATTGTATATCAAATTTAAAGTCACAAAAACACGCAAGCACACTCACAAACATATATACAAATATAAACAAGCCGTACGTACACATAAACAAGCCGTCTCACACACGCTCATAAGCACATTTACACTCACAGGTCTTGCGGAATGGCTCGCCCCCAAGTCTGAATCAGAGGCTCTTTGATATTTCCTCAGGCGCAAGGAGAGCAGAGAGGAGAGGAGAAAAGATGGAATGAAAGGAAAATACGAAATTGAGTGAGGGGAAAGACGAGTAAAGATCAATAAATGTATATGAAATATACTAAAGGAAGAGAAGGGGGTACAACAAATTAAGATACGAAAAAGAAGAATATATGAAAAGAGGAGATGGAAGGACAGCAGAGGACAAACGGGGATAAAGGAGATAGATGGAAGGACAGCAGAGGACAAACGGGGATAAAGGAGATAGATGGAAGGACAGCAGAGGACAAACGGGGATAAAGGAGATAGATGGAAGGACAGCAGAGGACAAACGGGGAAAAGGGAGATAGATGGAAGGACAGCAGAGGACAAACGGGGATAAAGGAGATAGATGGAAGGACAGCAGAGGACAAACGGGGATAAAGGAGATAGATGGAAGGACAGCAGAGGACAAACGGGGATAAAGGAGATAGATGGAAGGACAGCATGCGATGAATATTACAGACTATAAATTAAGAGAAACGAGGAGATGAAAATTAGGGTGGAAAGAAGTTGTCGATTAAGGAGAGATGGTTGTTTTTTCTGGCCTTCCTTCTCCCTCACGTTTAGCCTCATTTAGGCCAACTAGTTTGGCTTCATTTTGACCTTTCACCCAATTTATTTGTCAATATGAAGACATTGCATGTCAACGACTCAGTTTTTTCCTGGTGAGCGATAGCGAGCCTGTAATTTAAGAGGGAACGGCCTTCGGACGGATTTTTTTCTTCTGCCGAAATATATACAAATATATCTAGAAAGGGTATCTTGAGGATGTTTGTTGTTTCATGTTTTAATGTAGATCTAGGGAGGAAACCAATGAAATAATATATATATATTACGAAAAACTCGACCAAAAAATAAACCCTACCCCCTCAAATGTAACACCTTTCTAAAAACCCTCCCATAGTCAATAATTTCAAGTTATTCCCAGTTTGATTAGATTGAAAGTGTGGTATGGTTGGTCTAGTATTAGATTGAAAGTGTGGTATGGTTGGTCTAGTATTAGATTGAAAGTGTGGTATGGTTGGTCTAGTATTAGATTGAAAGTGTGGTATGGTTGGTCTAGTATTAGATTGAAAGTGTGGTATGGTTGGTCTAGTATTAGATTGAAAGTGTGGTATGGTTGGTCTAGTATTAGATTGAAAGTGTGGTATGGTTGGTCTAGTATTAGATTGAAAGTGTGGTATGGTTGGTCTAGTATTAGATTGAAAGTGTGGTATGGTTGGTCTAGTATTAGATTGAAAGTGTGGTATGGTTGATCTAGTATTAGATTGAAAGTGTGGTATGGTTGGTCTAGTATTAGATTGAAAGTGTGGTATGGTTGGTCTAGTATTAGATTGAAAGTGTGGTATGGTTGGTCTAGTATTAGATTGAAAGTGTGGTATGGTTGGTCTAGTATTAGATTGAAAGTGTGGTATGGTTGGTCTAGTATTAGATTGAAAGTGTGGTATGGTTGGTCTAGTATTAGATTGAAAGTGTGGTATGGTTGATCTAGTATTAGATTGAAAGTGTGGTATGGTTGGTCTAGTATTAGATTGAAAGTGTGGTATGGTTGGTCTAGTATTAGATTGAAAGTGTGGTATGGTTGGTCTAGTATTAGATTGAAAGTGTGGTATGGTTGATCTTTAGATTGAAAGTGTGGTATGGTTGGTCTAGTATTAGATTGAAAGTGTGGTATGGTTGATCTAGTATTAGATTGAAAGTGTGGTATGGTTGGTCTAGTATTAGATTGAAAGTGTGGTATGGTTGGTCTAGTATTAGATTGAAAGTGTGGTATGGTTGATCTAGTATTAGATTGAAAGTGTGGTATGGTTGGTCTAGTATTAGATTGAAAGTGTGGTATGGTTGGTCTAGTATTTGGTTAAGCATATTACAGATTGAGAATTTATGAAAGTGGAAACATGAATTTACATTACATGAAGATCTAGTACTTCCCAAAGTATCAACTAAATGTTATAGTTAGTGATTTAGTTAGATCCGATACTATGATTGAGTGAGGTAGTTTTTAATTGTATGTGTCATATTAAAGAATTCATGCAAGAATATTCCAACTTAGTGTGCAAACTAAACCGATGCACCTCACCATGTGTAAGAAATGTTAAAACCAAATATACAGAGTTATACATAAGAGCATAAAGAAGATGAAACAAAATACAGATGACAGGAGACACGATTGGTATGGAGAAAGGCAATTATAAGAATCGGAAAGTATGGAGGGGAAATTATCAATAAATGATTATGAGTTAACTTTACGAACGATGATTTATATTCAAAAACACAATTAAGGGGAGATATCCACTTGAGAGATTTTTTCTTAACCCCTTTCTCCCTCATGTTTATCCCCATTGCTTTTGATATTATAAAATGTTCGCCCCATTAGTTTAGCGATTTTAAGAACTTTCACCCCATATTAAGACCTTTCGTGCCATTCAGGTGTCGATTTTATCCTGGCGAGCGATAGCGAGCCTGTAATTTAAGAGGAACCGGTCTTTGGCCGGGAAATTTTTCTACCGAAAAATGTACAAATTTATCTTGAAAGGGGGTCAAGGGAGTGACATTTTTAGATTACTGGAGGAGTAGGAAACAAACTAGAAACCTCCCCTTAAGGGGGGATGGTTCACTTTTTGGGCGATTTTTGCATGTATTCATTAGATTTCTAGTTTCCTCCCTAGACTTCCATCAAATCAAACAAAAACATCCATTAGATCCCCCTTCCTGATTAATTTGTACATTTTTCGGTAGAAAAATTTCCCAGCCGAAGGCCGGTTCTTCCAACATTACAGGCTCACTATCGTTCGCCAGGGAAAAAATCGACACCTAAATAGCACGAAAGATCTAAACATTGACGAAGAAATTGGGCGAAAGGTCTTAAAATCGACTAACTGATGGGGCAAACATCTTAACATCTGAAAACTAATGGGGCTAAACATGAAGGAGAAAGTGGTCCAGAAAACCGGTCCATCCCCCCTTAAAGCCAATTCTTATACAGGGTGTCCGAAAATAGGTGTGTCAAACTTAGCGATTAGGTTATAAATATCATGTTTAAGGGGAGATGGACCGTTTTTCTGGTCCCATTTCTCCCTCGTGTTAACCCTTTCACGCATATGACGCGATTTTGAGCCTATTGGGGATACTTTAAAGCCTTTGTTACCGTCAGGGGTATTTAGAAACCTTTGTTTTAGTTACTTCAACCTCTGCAGTTGTCTGAGTTAGCTGTGGGCAGAAAACTAATTTTGGAGAGGTAATTATAAGAGTGCGAGAACTATTTCCTATTGCTAATCTGGCAACCTCTGCGTCATAAATGCGTGAAAGGGTTAAGCCTTATTTGTTTGAAATTATAAGATGTTCGACCCTTTAGTTTGGCGATGTTAACACCTTTTGCCCTATTTCGATGTCAATTTTAAGACCTATCGTGCCATTTAGGTGTCGATTTTTTCCTGGCGAGCGATAGCGAGCCTGAAATTTTAAGTGGAACCGGCCTTTGGCCGGGCCATTTCTCTACCGAAAAATGTACACATTTATCTTGATGGAGGGTCTAGGAGGTGTTTTTCTAAGCTTGATGGAGGCTTAGTGAGGAAACTAAGAAATAAAGGAATAAGTACATTAATAGACCACAAAAACAGCCCATCTCCCCATAACATGCAATCATCTGCAAGACAAAAATCCAAATCTCAACTGGTTATGAGCTATTGAATGTTGAAAATGGTATGTTCCCGTGTATTTCTCCATAAGACATGCCCAAATGACAAATGGTCTATCCCACCCTTACATTAATGTATCTATTCTGCCATATTATAAGTTCTAATAACAGTGTTTGTTGCAAAATTACTTGAAATTTTCTAGTTTACATTGGTCGTGTTTGAAACAGTCTCAAATGGAAGAGTGCTTTAAAGTGGTGCAAGAGAGAACACTATATAAAACCTTCAATATCTCTTTAAAGTGGTGCAGGAGAGAACACTATATAAAACCTTCAATATCTCTTTAAAGTGGTGCAGGAGAGAACACTATATAAACCTTCAATATCTCTTTTAAGTGGTGCAGGAGAGAACACTATATAAAACCTTCAATATCTCTTTAAAGTGGTGCAGGAGAGAACACTATAAAAAACCTTCAATATCTCTTTAAAGTGGTGCAGGAGAGAACACTATATAAAACCTTCAATATATCTTTAAAGTGGTGCAGGAGAGAACACTATAAAAAAAACTTCAATATCTCTTTAAAGTGGTGCAGGAGAGAACACTATATAAAACCTTCAATATCTCTTTAAAGTGGTGCAGGAGAGAACACTATATAAACCTTCACTATCTCTTTAAAGTGGTGCAGGAGAGAACACTATATAAAACCTTCAATATCTCTTTAAAGTGGTGCAGGAGAGAACACTATATAAAACCTTCAATATCTCTTTAAAGTGGAGCAGGAGAGAACACTATATAAAACCTTCAATATCTCTTTAAAGTGGTGCAGGAGAGAACACTATATAAAACCTTCAATATCTCTTTAACAGTTGAGATTTAACATTTTTGGTATGGAACATTTTAAGCTTTGAGTCATCTATGTAATCATATCCGAAATTTAAGTGCACCAAATTAGGGACACTCTGTATATGAAGAAATGCAATGAAGATATATAATACAAGGGATGCGGGTAGGTACAATACTGTATATTCACTATAACCTATCCTCTTATAACTACAAATGACCAAAACCAATCAAGCTGACAAATAGACCAATTGAGTCACGTTAACCAGTTGAGACACGTTAAGGGGAGATGGGCTGCTTTTCTGGACCACTTTCTCCCTCGTGTTGAGCCCCATTAGTTATGAGATTTTAAGACGTTTGGTCCATTAGTTTGACGATTTGAACACCTTTCACCCCATTTAGTTGTCAATGTAAGACCATTTGCGCCATTTAGGTGTCGATATTTATGGCGAGCGATAGCGATCCTGTAATTTTAATAAGAACCGGCCTTTGGCCGGAACATTTTCCTACCGAAAAATGTACAAATGTATTTTGAAGGAGAGTCTAGGAAGTGTTATTTTAAGCTTGATGGAGGTCTAGCGAGGCAACTAAAAATGATATGAATAAATGAATAAATAGACCAAAAAAACAACCTTTACCCCCTTAACCAGTATATAGGTACGATACAATACAGCCTGTATGATCTAGCCAATTTTTGGCCCCTTTGAGAATATGACGCATTTTAGCAATTATTTTTGGCTATCATTAGACGATTTTATACAGCTTAGGAAGGACCTGTTTGAATTAAAATGGCACATACTATTTCATTAAACCCTCAAACTTCCATATACACTTCCTAATCTGAATAAAGTCGTGTAATAATATCCACATAGTATAATAATATCCACATAGTATAATAATATCCACATAGTATAATAATATCCACATAGTATAATAATATCCACATAGTATAATAATATCCACATAGTATATATAATATCCACATAGTATAATAATATCCACATAGTCTAATACTATCCACATAGTATAATAATATCCACATAGTATAATAATAATCACATAGTATAATAATATCCACATAGTATAATAATATCCACATAGTATAATAATATCCACATAGTATAATAATATCCACATAGTATAATAATATCCACATAGTATAATAATATCCCACATAGTATAATAATATCCACATAGTATAATAATATCCACATAGTATAATAATATCACATAGTATAATAATATCCACATAGTATAATAATATCCACATAGTATAATAATATCCACATAGTATAAATAATATCCACATAGTATAATAATATCCCACATAGTATAATAATATCCACATAGTATAATAATATCCACATAGTATAATAATTATCCACATAGTATAATAATATCCACATAGTATAATAATATCCACATAGTCTAATAATATACACATAGTATCATAATATCCACATAGTATAATAATATCCACATAGTATATAATATCCACATAGTATAATAATATCCACATAGTATAATAATATCCACATAGTATAATAATATCCACATAGTATAATAATATCCACATAGTCTAATAATATCCACATAGTATAATAATAGCCACATAGTATATAATATCCACATAGTATAATAATATCCACATAGTATATAATATCCACATAGTATAATAATATCCACATAGTATAATAATACCACATAGTATAATAATATCCACATAGTATAATAATATCCACATAGTATAATAATATCCACATAGTATAATAATATCCACATAGTATAATAATATCCACATAGTATAATAATATCCACATAGTATAATAATATCCACATAGTATAATAATATCCACATAGTATAATAATATCCACATAGTATAATAATATCCACATAGTATAATAATATCCACATAGTATAATAATATCCACATAGTATAATAATATACACATAGCACTAATATCCAATAGTCTAATAATATCCACATAGTATAATAATATCCATATAGTATATAATAATATCCACATAGTATAATAATATCCACATAGTATAATAATATCCACATAGTATAATAATATCCACATAGTATAATAATATCCACATAGTATAATAATATCCACATAGTATAATAATATCCACATAGTATAATAATATCCACATAGTATAATAAACACAGAACAGAAGTGCTTCATCGATCCTCAGATGGTAACTTACACGAGGGTCAAAGTTTCATAGTGAATAGACTTTAAGGGGAGATGGGTCGTTTTTCTGGTTCCCCTTCTCCCTCATGTTTAGCCCCACTAGCTATGAAATTTTAAGATGTTCGCCATATTAGTTTGTCAATTTTAAGGCCTTTCTTCCCATTTCTTATCGATATCAAGACCTTTTGTGCCGTTTAGGTGTCGATTTTTTCCTGACGAGCGTTAGCGAGCCTGTAATTTTAGAAAGAATCGGCCTTCGGCCGGGAGATTTTTCTGTCGAAAAATGTATACATTTATCTTGAAAGTGAGTCTAGGGGGTGTTTTGTTTAAGCTTGATGGAGGTCTTGGGAGGAAACTAAACAAATACAGAAAGATTATTATGCAAGCAAATAAATGGTAGAAACAAAACATCGTGCATGCCATATATTAGAATGATGTGGACATTTGAATATAGGAAATTGACATGTAAAAAGGCTTCAGAAAACTTGAACCAATGCATATTATATAATATAGGTTCACACACACACAATACAGCGCCCATACGAATTTAATGGCGGAGTTTGATAAATCCTCTAGAAAATATATGTTGCATAAAACAAGGCTAAATTAGTAAAACAACTGTCATGAGAAGTAAGGACACATCTGTCCTGTGGAGAAGGAAACAAAAGGAGGGAAACATAATCGTGAGATAATTGGATAGGGAAGTGGCATAGATAAGATAAAGAATAAACTAATCAGCAAGATGAAATAATAGCAAAAGAAAAAAATAATAATTTGAGGACAGATATATTGAGCATAACAATTTTAACCCTTTCACGCTTAGTTAGGTTTCTTGGAAACATATTACCTCTCCTGTTCACTCTCAAGTGATAGCCCGAGAAGCTCGATAAGCATAACAGAAGTGTCTCTATAGCAAACGCAATAGGGCTCACGGAAGCAATATCATGCAAAAACCCTTCCAAAATGTCCCAGGGACTATCAAAACAAAGAAATATGTCATTAGGGGAGATAATTCCCCTTTAGTACTTTCTACCACTCATCCACATGTGTCTCAACCCTCCTTCCCATCCTTCCCAACCTTTCCCCCCCCCCCCCTCTTCCCCTCTCCTCCATTATCGGCTATTTTTCCTTTTATTTCCCTCATTTAATGGTGAAATTGATAAAAAATAGATTATGCGTATGTCTCTTGCCCGGCCGATCTGGAATACGACCGGGCGGCAAATATATACGTTTGTTACCCCCAATTGCTGTTCCCACTTCTTTAATTGCTCTTCAAGGTTCATATGTTCATCATTTAAATAAAATTAATGCACATAGAGAAGAAATAATGCTTTATATAAGAAATGTAACAAATTCTGTCAGAATCGAAGGGTAGAAATTACCCGTCCTGGCCCCTTTCACTACCTCATTATCGCGTTCCACGGGCTGATTGTACTACCGCGAGACGGTACACATATGTTATCATTTTGTTTCAATCCACAATAATTGCCTCTACTGTATATGCATTGTATATTTCATCCAATGATAACAAAATCTCTCATCATATTATTACATTGAACATTTATATATAATAAATATTTAATATTTTTTTTTTAGTTTACACCATCATAATTTCGTTATAAGCTCAGTAATACAAAACATGAAAAAAATTGAAGCATTTTTTATACTCATTTCAAATGTGTCATCAAAATGTATCTATTGTCAATAGTTGTTTTATACAAACATTATGAAATAGGTACTTGAGAAATAAAACAAAAATATGCAGCGTAATCAAATTATTCATTCTACATTGATTTTCAGCAACAACATTTACGTTTAGTATAATTCATTATATCTTAATAGGCCAAATTACAACATTACAGTATCAAAACAACAACAAAATTATCAAATTGTGATTGACAAACCTGATGCAGACTATTTGTTTGTGTTTTCCAACATCTTTCTCATTCGCACCTTCATAAACAAAACATCAGGAAAGACAATATGTTTTTATAAATGAAATGACAACAATAATTGTTCAAGCACATTCCAAAAATGCAATCGGAACTTGTCATCAATAGTTTATCTACATAAATATATCATCACAAGTGTATACCCTCGCCGTTCTCAGACTTGTCCTCGTATTCACTAGCGTACATATTCTCGTTTTAATTCCTTATAAGATGTTTTAGAGCTATTTTTTATAGTGATTATCTAACACTATATATTTAACAAATAAAAACTATTCTAAGCTATAAAACATTATCATATAGTATTGTAGATTCACTACTTAGTCCAGACAAAATATCCGCCATATTTAAAGGCCAGAGTCTCTCCCTACTAGGCCTAATTTGAGGTTGGAGGTTGACTAAGATCAGTGTTGCCTAGGGTTTCATTCAGTGGGTCACTACCAAAACTTATTGTAGCTCAATTTATATGCAATTCGAGTATTCAGTTTTATTTTCATTGATTGGTAAAGCATCCAATTGGCTCATCGCATATCTACATTTTGGGACACTCATTCCTGACTAAGGTAATCATGGTTCCAAGCCTGAGAGGGTTAACCAGAGAAGCGAAATCAAGGGTACTATTCAATAGAAGCGTAGATTAGGAAGATTTAATTAACCCTTTATTAGCGGCACGCATCATATGTCGAGTGAAAGAAATTTGGAGTATGTGGCGGCTCACACCATAAGTCGTGTGGCAATTTCAGCACGTAATGTTGCTGAGAGAGAGAGACAAGTGGTGGCAGGAGAGTAGCGAGCGTATGACTGCTCCAGACCACCGCGGTGGACCAACTGACATGAATTCCACCCTCCTCCACCCTCTCACACTCGCTACATAGTGAAATGTATGGGGAAAGTACCGAATTACATGGTTTTTGCACTCGTGTTGCGCGGTTGTTGCAAGAAAACTAGCGGTCATACAAGGATCGTTGTGGTGTCATTGGAGAGCTCTGTTTATGCCCTTTCAGGGATATATACTTGTTTTACGCTCTGGGTCTTATTTAGGCATGAAAATGATCACCTAAACAGCCCTATTTTGGGTAAAAACACCCCGCTGGTGGCTATCTATCTATCTATCTATATGATCAGGCCCAATCCCCATTTTGGGGTAGCTGACTCAAGACAGAGCAAGAACAGGGAAAACACAAAAACAACATAAAACAAAAAATAAACACAGATAAAAAACACAAACTCACACACATCCAGGTCACCCAGGAGAAGACCCAGAGACCAGGGTTACCAAGGTCGCTCCAGCTCACCCATGGCCCCTGACCACCCGGAGAGGTTCCGATCTCGGCAGGCAGACATACAGCGGAGCCAAAGCCACAAGCCCTCCCACCACACTTCCAGGCACACCCTTCATATTAATCGTCCCCCCGGGCCAGGCGCCTGATGGACTATTATCTAGTCGAACTTGCGCCCGACCCCTTACTCCAAATGACCACGTGTTCACTCAACTATTCACAAGCATTCTCCATTCACTCCTGTCCACCACCATTTCCCCTGCCTGATCTATAGTCATTCCTCTATCATCCAAAGCCTTTCTTACACAGTCTCTCCATCTCAATGGGGGTCTTCCTGCCCTTCTATCTCCCCTTGTACCTGACTCACATATTCTCTTTGTAAGCCTTTCATCTCCCATTCGTTCAACATGACCATACCAGCTCAGCACCCTTCTGTCCACTCTGGCTGACAAATGTTCCTGCTGCCCCACTCTCCTACGTATCTCTTCATTCCTCAATCTGTCTCTACAAGTAACTCCACACATACTCCTCAAGCAGCTCATCTCCATCACATCCAGCCCTCTTTTAGTAGGAAAGAATGGTAGAGATTGGGAGTTGAATCAGTTGCTGATCGCTGATGACACAGCATTGGTGGCGGATTCTGATGAGAAACTGCAGCGGGTAGTCAAAGAGTTTGGTGTGGTTTGTGGAAGGAGGAAACTGAAGGTGAACGTCAATAAAAGTAAAGTAATGGTGTGTAATAGGGGAGAGCATAGGGTGAATCTAGATGTGAGGCTGGATGGGGAAATATTGGAACAAGTAGAGTGTTTTAAATATCTAGGAGGAACGATAAGCAGGAGTGGAGGTATGGAAGTGGAGGTAAAACAGAGAGTGTGTGAAGGAAGGAAGGTTTTCGGAGCAATGGGAAGTATGTGGAAGACGAGAAATCTCGGAGTGAAAGTAAAAAGTGCACTGTATCAAGGAATTGTTGTGCCAACAGTGATGTATGGGGCTGAGACATGGGCTCTGAAGAAATAGGAGAAAAGAGGGCTGGATGTGATGGAGATGAGCTGCTTGAGGAGTATGTGTGGAGTTACTCGTAGAGACAGATTGAGGAATGAAGAGATACGTAGGAGAGTGGGGCAGCAGGAACATTTGTCAGCCAGAGTGGACAGAAGGGTGCTGAGCTGGTATGGTCATGTTGAACGAATGGGAGATGAAAGGCTTACAAAGAGAATATGTGAGTCAGGTACAAGGGGAGATAGAAGGGCAGGAAGACCCCCATTGAGATGGAGAGACTGTGTAAGAAAGGCTTTGGATGATAGAGGAATGACTATAGATCAGGCAGGGGAAATGGTGGTGGACAGGAGTGAATGGAGAATGCTTGTGAATAGTTGAGTGAACACGTGGTCATTTGGAGTAAGGGGTCGGGCGCAAGTTCGACTAGATAATAGTCCATCAGGCGCCTGGCCCGGGGGGACGATTAATATGAAGGGTGTGCCTGGAAGTGTGGTGGGAGGGCTTGTGGCTTTGGCTCCGCTGTATGTCTGCCTGCCGAGATCGGAACCTCTCCGGGTGGTCAGGGGCCGGAGGAGTGCTGGAGCGACCTTGGTAACCCTGGTCTCTGGGTCTTCTCCTGGGTGACCTGGATGTGTGTGAGTTTGTGTTTTTTATCTGTGTTTATTTTTTGTTTTATGTTGTTCTGGTGTTTTCCCTGTTCTTGCTCTGTCTTGAGTCGGCTACCCCCAAAATGGGGATTGGGCCTGAGCATATAGATAGATAGATAGATAGCCACCAGCGGGGTGTTTTTACCCAAAATAGGGCTGTTTACGTGATCATTTTCATGCCTAAATAAGACCCAGAGCGTAAAACAAGTATATATCCCTGAAAGGGCATAAACAGAGCTTTCCAATGACACCACAACGATCCTTGTATGACCGCTAGTTTTCTTGCAACAACCGTGCAACACGAGTGCAAAAACCATGTAATTCGGTACTTTCCCCATACATTTCACTATGTAGCGAGTGTGAGAGGGTGGAGGAGGGTGGGATTCATGTCAGTTGGTCCACCGCGGTGGTCTGGAGCAGTCTTACGCTCGCTACTCTCCTGC
Source organism: Paralithodes platypus (assembly GCA_032716605.1). NCBI lineage: Eukaryota > Metazoa > Arthropoda > Malacostraca > Decapoda > Lithodidae > Paralithodes > Paralithodes platypus. The sequence continues at coordinate 5,279,237 of CM064571.1, read as the reverse complement.
CACCACTTGTCTCTCTCTCTCAGCAACATTACGTGCTGAAATTGCCACACGACTTATGGTGTGAGCCGCCACATATTCCAAATTTCTTTCACTCGACATATGATGCGTGCCGCTAATAAAGGGTTAATTAAATCTTCCTAATCTACGCTTCTATTGAATAGTACCCTTGATTTCGCTTCTCTGGTTAACCCTCTCAGGCTTGGAACCATGATTACCTTATTCAGGAAGAGTGTCCCAAAATGTAGATATGCGATGAGCCAATTGGATGCTTTACCAATCAATGAAAATAAAACTGAATACTCGAATTGCGTATAAATTGAGCTACAATAAGTTTTGGTAGTGACCCACTGAATGAAACCCTAGGCAACACTGATCTTAGTCAACCTCCAACCTCAAATTAGGCCTAGTAGGGAGAGACTCGGGCCTTTAAATATGGCGGATATTTTGTCTGGACTAAGTAGTGAATCTACAATACTATATGATAATGTTTTATAGCTTAGAATAGTTTTTATTTATTAAATATATAGTGTTAGATAATCACTATAAAAAATAGCTCTAAAACATCTTATAAGGAATTAAAACGAGAATATGTACGCTAGTGAATACGAGCACAAGTCTGAGAACGGCGAGGGTATACGCTTGTGATGATATATTTATGTAGATAAACTATTGATGACAAGTTCCGATTGCATTTTTGGAATGTGCTTGAACAATTGTTGTCATTTCATTTATAAAAACATATTGTCTTTCCTGATGTTTTGTTTATGAAGGTGCGAATGAGAAAGATGTTGGAAAACACAAACAAATAGTCTGCATCAGGTTTGTCAATCACAATTTGATAATTTTGTTGTTGTTTTGATACTGTAATGTTGTAATTTGGCCTATTAAGATATAATGAATTATACTAAACGTAAATGTTGTTGCTGAAAATCAATGTAGAATGAATAATTTGATTACGCTGCATATTTTTGTTTTATTTCTCAAGTACCTATTTCATAATGTTTGTATAAAACAACTATTGACAATAGATACATTTTGATGACACATTTGAAATGAGTATAAAAATGCTTCAATTGTTTTCATGTTTTGTATTACTGAGCTTATAACGAAATTATGATGGTGTAAACTAAAAAAAAATATTAAATATTTATTATATATAAATTTTCAATGTAATAATATGATGAGAGATTTTGTTATCATTGAATGAAATATACAATGCATATAGAGGCAATTATTGTGGATTGAAACAAAATGATAACATATGTGTACCGTCTCGCGGTAGTACAATCAGCCCGTGGAACGCGATAATGAGGTTGTGAAAGGGGCCAGGACGGGTAATTTCTACCCTTCGATTCTGACAGAATTTGTTACATTTCTTATATAAAGCATTATTTCTTCTCTATGTGCATTCATTTTATTTAAATGATGAACATATGAACCTTGAAGAGCAATTAAAGAAGTGGGAACAGCAATTGGGGGTAACAAACGTATATTTTTGCTGCCCGGTCGTATTCCAGATCGGCCGGGCAAGAGACATACGCATAATCTATTTTTTATCAATTTCACCATTAAATGAGGGAAATAAAAGGAAAAATAGCCGATAATGGAGAGGGAGAGGGGGGGGGGGGAAAGGTTGGGAAGGAGGGGAAGGAGGGTTGAGACACATGTGGATGAGTGGTAGGAAGTACTAAAGGGGAATTATCTCCCCTAATGACATATTTCTTTGTTTTGATAGTCCCTGGGACATTTTGGAAGGGTTTTTGCATGATATTGCTTCCGTGAGCCCTATTGCGTTTGCTATAGAGACACTTCTGTTATGCTTATCGAGCTTCTCGGGCTATCACTTGAGAGTGAACAGGAGAGGTAATATGTTTCCAAGAAACCTAACTAAGCGTGAAAGGGTTAAAATTGTTATGCTCAATAATATCCTGTTCCTCAAATTATTATTTTTTTCTTTTGCTATTATTTCATCTTGCTGATTAGTTTATTCTTTATCTTATCTATGCCACTTCCCTATCCAATTATCTCACGATTATGTTTCCCTCCTTTTGTTTCCTTCTCCACAGGACAGATGTGTCCTTACTTCTCATGACAGTTGTTTTACTAATTTAGCCTTGTTTTATGCAACATATATTTTCTAGAGGATTTATCAAACTCCGCCATTAAATTCGTATGGGCGCTGTATTGTGTGTGTGAACCTATATTATATAATATGCATTGGTTCAAGTTTTCTGAAGCCTTTTTACATGTCAATTTCCTATATTCAAATGTGCACATCATTCTAATATATGGCATGCACGATGTTTTGTTTATACCATTTATTTGCTTGCATAATAATGTTTCTGTATTTTTTTAGTTTCCTCCCAAGACCTCCATCAAGCTTAAACAAAACACCCTCTAGACTCACTTTCAAGATAAATGTATACATTTTTTGACAGAAAAATCTCCCGGCCGAAGGCCGATTCTTTCTAAAATTACAGGCTCGCTGACGCTCGCCAGGAAAAAATCGACACCTGGGAGGATCGGGTGTCCGTACTGAAGAGATAGGACAGGTGACGTAGATAAGTTTATTGTCAGAGGAGCCCAAAGGAGAGAAAAGATTGACAGTATAAGAAGAAGGGTTAAAAGTCAGAAATAAGTCAAGAATGTTGGGCCGATCTCCGAAGTGATCCGGGATACAGGTAAGTTGCTGGACCAGCTGCTCTAGGTCATTGATGATAGAAAAGACGTAGGCTTGTTCACCAGGTTGGTCAGTAGTGTGAGAGGAGAGCCATTGGCGGTGGTGAACGTTGAAATCTCCTAAGATGGAGATTTCAGAGAAGGGAGAGATGGATAGAATGTGTTCCACTTTAGAGTTCAGATAGTCAAAGAATTTGGGAAAGTCGGTAGAGTTAAGGGAAAGATAGACAGCACAGAAATATTTAGTATGAGAATGACAGGATAGTTTGAGCCATAAAGTTGAGAATTCAGAGGAGTCGAAATCGGGAACACGAGAGCAAGTGAGTTTGTTGTGCACATATGCACAACATCCGCCTTTGGCTATGAAACTAGGATATAGAAAGTAGGAGGATACAGAAAAGGGGCTGCTGGAAGTTGTCTCAGATATCTGGGTTTCGGTGAGGAAAAGAAGATCAGGATTGTAGGAGGAGAGATGGTGCTCGACTGAGTGAAAATTAGAGGAAAGGCCGCGATTATTGCAAAAGTTGATAGTAAGAGTGACAGGCCATGGTCCAGAGCATTTAGAGGGGTCGTCAGGGGAAGGTTGGGCAGGTGTGGGGGCATTTATGGTCCTCCTCCCCTGGGGACTCCGAGGCTGGGCCTGTGTTAATCATTTTTAAATAAATTTGAAGGAGGAAGTGTGGTGTGCATGTTAAGTGTAGTGAAGTAGATAGGAGGAGGAGGTGTTTCTGAGAGCATGCTAGACTACTCTCAGTGTAAGTGAGGCACAAAGGAAATCAGTAAGAGAGGCCAAGCAAATGAAACAGAAGTTCCAACGACTCATCAAATGCCACAGCCTCTCCTGGGTATAGCCCTGTTCGATTGGTCCCTACAATCTACCCCCATTCCCCCTACTAGTCGCCTTGTATGACACGCAGTAGGACGCGTGGGGAATATTCTTGTTTTCCTCCACCATAAGATGGAGGCCCCCTTATATAAATGGTCTAATTATTATTAAGTGTGTGGAGAGACAAAATTAAATAAAATTAAATAAACAGTAAGATACATTTTGTATGAAAGACACACACTCATACATGGGGCAAGAGATGAAAACTCCTATCAATAACTTTATATGTGACATGTAAGTTATATTATATTTTTTCTTAATTATAGGAAAAAACATATTACATAAGAAATGCGCAGGAGGTTTGAACAAAAGCGAAGTCATGGCTCATGCAAGTCGTCCGAGCGCAGTTGGACGGGACTCGCGCTATAACACTTCCACTGCACCTCATCACTGCCGAGGCCAGAGGCCAATTGGGGACAATATTTTGGAGTCTCCGCACAACAAAGAATAGGCACGTTCTTCCACATGTTTGTTTTTCTTAACCTTTTGTTTCACAGAAGTAGGACGTGTTTAAAAACCTGAAAGATAGTTAAAATTGCCTGCTCCACCCACTAGGTAATTTTCATAAAGCCCACTGTGCGGGTGTTAACGAGTGAAGCACTCAAACAAGGCACAACACATTACAATGTGTTCGAATATAAATTAATAGCTTAATGCTAATTATAAACAATATATCTGAAAGAGTAGAATATGCATAATTAATTGGAATAAAGGTAATATCAAACCATTAGCAAAAATGAAAACAAAAAAAGCACGTCAAATTGAATACAGACAAGAGAAGAAACAAGTTATGGAAACGATTTGAACGATGCAAAAGATCAATTGTACGCCCAAGAGCCGCAAACACATATTACAAATATTAAAAATTATATTATCATAGACATGAACAACGTAAGTAAAGACAAAAACAAAGGAAACGGTGTTCTATCCTGAACACAGTTAGGTGGGATGTAGTGAAAAATCTTAGATGCACGACAGCTACTACGAATTGTAGTTAGCACAAATTGGAAATGCGAAGAGAGATTAGTCCAAGTCTCAACAGTTACAAATAAACACATCACAATGGAATAGCTGCTAAAATTAGGACAAATACAACACAAATGTTAAATTTTGAACCAGCTTTGTTTGGCCGGAGTGAAAATGTAAAATGTGAGAGAGACAGCCGGACTGAAAGGTAGTATACCCCGGAGACCCAAACACCAGCATTACTACCACCAAGAGCCACGAACTATGACTTTTTATTCAACACACTTCTACACATAACATGGCTGCTGGCAAAGGGAGGTTTTTGGTATGCCGTGGATGCATACTAAACTAAAATACTTATGGTATTAATAATAATAATACTAATACAAATAATAATAATAACAATAATAGTAATAATACAAATATTATAAATTAAAGTTGCAAGCAACGTTGTCCAATGTTCGAACAGTGTTGCAAGCAGGGTATTGTGTTGGATACAAGGCATGTGTCACATTTATCAAAATATCGTTTATCTATTCGGGCATGGAGAAGTACAAAAGGAATATAGTGTAGCCATTTAGGCTCTGGCCACTTAGGCCATAAAGGAGTGTGGCCATTTTGGTGAAAGCTACTAACCCCGTACGAGTAGGCATAATTGCCCAAAATAACCTTCATTCCCTGCACATTTTCATGCATAAGCAAAAGCCAGAGCGTAATACAATTATATATTCATGAAAGTAAGGTAATAGCTTTCAAGTGACACCTGAATCATCACTTTACGAAGTCTGGTTTTCTTGCAACGATCCTACAAACGAAGGGCAAAATCGCTAAAAATTACCAATTATTTTCTGTTTTTGCTATGTGTGACGCTGCACATATGTGAGCTCTCTCTCTCACAAACCTCAATCTTGTAGCGGGACCTGTAGGCTCAGGTTTATATATATATATATATATATATATATATTAATATATATATATATATATATAATATATATATATATATATATATATATTTATATTTATACTCTCAGTCTTTCTTCTATTCAACAGCTGAGCTCTGGAACTCTCTCCCAGAATCAGTCTTGCCCTCTTTCTATGACTTAAATTGCTTCAAACTCGGTGTGTCCAGGCATTTTGGCTCGAACGTCCCTTGATTTTGGCCCTGTCACTCTTTCAACTTTGGGGGAGGCACTCGCTATAGGCAGTTCTGCCTTTTGCCTCCCTCACTCACATAAAAAAAAAAATATGTATATATAATTATATATATATATATATATATATACAGTATATATACATATATATATTTATATATTTTTGTTCTATGTGAATGAGGGAGACAAAAGGCGTAACTGCCTTCAGCGAATGCCTCCCCCAGATTTCAAAGAGTGACAGGGCCGAAATCAAGGGACATTCGAGCTAAAATGCCTGGACACACGGAGTTTGAAGCAATTTAAGTCATAGGAAGAGGGAAAGACTGATTCTGGGAGAGAGTTCCAGAGCTCAGCAGTTGAACAGAAGAAAGTCTGAGAATAGCATTTCACTCTTGGGTTGGAGAGTTGCACAGAATAGGGGTGGGATTGTGTTGCAAGGCGGGTACTACGTACCCTACGTAGAGGAGGTGGTATACACTGGGAAAGCTCCGAGGTACACTGATTATTGTAGTAGCGATAGAATAGTGAGAGAGATGCAACATTGCGGCGAAGAGAGAGAGATTGCAGAGAATTGGTGAGTGGACGGTCGTTAATGATACGAAAAGCTTTCCTTTCTACTTTATCTAGGAGTGCCGTGTGAGAGGATCCTCCCCACTCATGTGAACAAAACTCCATACAAGGACGCACTGTGCCCCTATACAGAGCAAGTAGCTGCATAGGGGTAAAGAACCCCTTGAGGCAGTTGAGCACACCCAGCTTCTGGGAGGCTGCCTTAGCAAGACTGGTAATATGGTCCTTCCAAGTGAGAGCTGAAGAAAAAGAGACACCGAGAACATTGAGGGAAGATGAAGGGTTGATTATGTTATTGTTGAAGAATAAGGGATAGTCCTCTTGAGGTTCCTGACGGGTAGTAAGATGGATAAATTGAGTTTTGGAAGCATTAAATGTAACAAGGTTTTCTCTTCCCCAATTGGAAATAGTAGTTAGATCAGAAAATAAACATTTTATGGCTTCATTACGTTTACTTTTGAGGGACTGCTGGCTGGGGCGTTCTGGAAAACTAATTGAGTTGTGTAAAGTAGAGTCGTCTGCATATGAATGGATGGGACTAGATGTACAGTTGAGAAGATCATTTATGAAAATTAGAAAGAGAATAGGAGATAGGACAGAACCCTGATGAACACCAGAGTTGATAGGATGAGGAATTGAGCGATGGCCGTCCACAACCGCAGCTATGTACAGCTATATAATATATATGTATATACATATATATATATATATATATATATATATATATATATATATATCTACTGTATATATAAATCAATATAAATACAAAAGTAGGCTATGCCTAGGCCACTGAGCATTCAATCCAAAATGGCAAAATCCAAAGGGCAAAGCCCTTAGCCGGGGTAGGGAAAATATTAATGTAATAAAAGCTAGGGCTGCCTTATAAACAGGCAAGGGGCCTTGTAAGTTGCTGGCAGCTAGCCCCTAGGCCCACTAATTTTTAAAAAGCTGCTTATCCTACTATCTAATGGCCAAGCTAATGCATAATTGCTAAATTTGCTTAACATAATCACATTTAGGCTTAGCAGTACAGCTTATGTATACACTATCTAATTAAAATAAGTAGGTTAAATATATATATAAAATATTATGATTAAATACAATTATATAATACCCCCAGTTAGGCTAACTAGGACTAGCTGCTAGGGCAGTAGGGCTAGTGCCTTGGTCCCTAGGCTGTGGCAAGCCGGTATTACAAAGCATCTAATATAAAATCTGAATTCCAAGAAAAATAGAAACTAGCATTTAGCAAATAGCTAAAATCCAACTTCCAAGAATAGGTTAGCCGTTACTCCGTTGGCTGCTAGCTGCTCAGCCTGCTACCTAGCCCTAACGGCCGGGGACCATCCAGGCGGGTGCGGCCCTATGTTACTATGCAATTTTTTAAAATAAGGCAAGAGTTGTGTTAGCAGGGGTACCGTCCGCTCTGTATTATCCTATTATGTGCACGCTCGCAGTTACATTCGCGTCTATTTTGACTGCTGTTATTTGCCCCTGCTGAGAATATATACATGATGAATTGATGGTGATAAATTGATAAGTCAAGCCATTATTGTATCCCATGGCCAGTAACAAAACAATTTACCCAACACCTGGCCGTGGGATACAGTGATGGGTTGAAGGGGGCTTTGCCTTCCTCACCCCCATGACTTAATGTCATCATCATGTATTTTACAGCAGTCGGTAAATTTTTACCATGTGACAGGCAAGAGTTATATCATTTACTTTTATATGTTATTTGTTTTCACGTTTTCTTTGATATAAAGTGTTGTTTTACAGCAAGGACTGCAGGAAATAAGTATTTACCCATTATTCAACAATCTATAGGCTTAACACGCTCCCCCCCCCACCCAAAACATAAGGGAAGGCCTATGAAAATCAGGGACAATGGAGGGTTAAAGAAGATAAAAAGGAAAAAATATGCTCTGTTTGGCAAAAACCGCTTGCCGTTGGATACAGAATTAGTTGAGGGCCCCCCCCCCCCAATTTGTATAACACTTACTGACATTCTCACTATACCCGGCAAAGATGTAATATTCGGGCTTATCACTCGCCTTGTTTACATTACACGCACGCTTGTGATCACGTTTCCGTCTATGTTGACTGCCTGGGATACAATAATGGGTTGAGGGGAGGCTTTGCCCCCCCCCCCCCTCCCCGATGACTTATGGCTCATAAGTCATGGCCCTTCCTACTATTGGGACTGTGTTTTTAAATTGTTGGATAATGGGTAATTACTCATTTCCAGTAATAATCAATATTAAAGAGAGCATATAACCCTAATTTACCTAAATAATAACAAATACCAAAAAAAATGAAAATAGATGTGGTCCGTCTCCTAAATATTGACCAAATTAGGCCTAGGCCTAGGCTGTGCCGTAATTTTTCATTATATCCAGTGGATAACCCCTCTACTTTCTTTACATATCCACACAAAATAACTTGACAAATACCGTAATCTAACAGCCTTCTTCTTCTTTCTTCTTCTATAGAGCCCACTCGTGGACCTGCAAGCTTCAGTCTTGGTCCACACGGGCCAGGGCTGACCTTTTGATAGCCTAATATTCAAGGACACTACATCGGCGCTATTTGAATCAATTCATCAGGGAAAATAGGGACCAATAGACTCAACATATTGTTCTCATTATAGTCCGCATGGAGGAATTTTGTTATCGACAAATTGAAAAAACACAATTTCACCGAAAAATAACCCCGAAAATAATAAAAGTCCCGACCGTAAACAAACCATTCCGTTGACTTGACCTTCTTCTTCTTTTTGTTTTGTAGGGTGCTGCAAAAGCGCGATTCACCCAATAAATGGCGCGAGTGTGGCAACCTGTTTTTGCCCCCTTACATATCAACATACAGTATATGAGGATGACAATACGTCAAGGTGGGGCCGGGCCCTCAACCCCACATTTATCCAATTTACCCCACAACTTCCCTCACCTACAATAAAAGCGTGATTCACCCAATAAATGGCACAGTTTGACGCCGTATCTTCAGATTTATGGATAATGGGTAAGTTTATGCAAATCCTCTACTCAAACCATGCAAAACAACTATGAAACCCTATATTCCTTGAAAAAAGAAAAAACTATGAAACCCTATATTCCTTGAAGAAAAAAAAAACTATGAAACCCTATATTCCTTGAAAAAAAAAAAAACATGGTAAATAAGGCCGACGTAGTCTTGTTGAACGTTACCGAACCGACCTTTTTATCAGTACTGGCTCAAACATGTATGTAAAGGGGCCCTCACACAGTCAAGAGTGCGAGCTAGAGTCACTAGGAGTAGGGGAGAATTTGGACTCGCGGGCCTATTCGCGGTGAAATCGATGACTCCTAGTGACTCTAGCGACTCCTGTTAGACTCCCACTAGCTCGCACTCCTGACTGTGTGAGGGCCCCTTAAGAAGAAGAGTTTAGAGTAGAAGGATAGCACTAGGAACGGTTCTTTTAACGTTATGGTTGTGGTGTGTGAATTGCTGCGAAGTTGCTTGAGGGGGAGTCTGCTGCTGTTGCTGCAACAACTGCTGCTACATGCCGACAAAAGGAAAAAGCTAAGTCTGTTTTCATTGTCGGTGATTCATTGGTTAGATACCTTGGCAGGGCAACAAACACTCAGGTTGGTAAAGTTGTCTGCGTGCCTGGTGCCGGAGTCGGGAGGGTGGCTGAGAAGATAGATGCTGTCATGGAAGTGAGTGGGGAGGACCCCATCATCTTCCTCAACGCAGGGAGCAACGACATATGGAGATGCAGGACTGAGGAGTTGCTCTCCAAGTATCAGGAAATGTTGGAGAGGATCAAGGAAAAAGGTGGAGTTCCTGTGGTAAACAGTATCCTGCCTAGAAGAGGGGTAAGGAAGAAATGGTCCTCCAGGGCTATTGGTGTAAATAGCCGGCTGGAGAAGTATTGTAAGGCAAATACTATTTCATTCCTGGATAACTGGTCCCTCTTTTATGGTAAGGATGAACTGTATGCCCAGGATGGAGTACATCTCTCTCGACTAGGAGTTTCGACCTTGGCCAGCTCACTCGACAAGATTGTTGCGGGGTTTCGTTAAAAAAACCTGGGTGTGTAAGTAAAATACTGTCTCCATATGGAGCAGGTACTTCATGTGACAAACCAGTGAGTAAAATAGAAATAATCAGTCAAGATAGTGCGGATATAGTGATGTGTAATAGTAGTATCGATAACACTACACATGTAACTGATAGTAAAGATGAGAATACTGATAGAGTAGAATTTCCGTCTAGAGCTAGTAGTTCAACAGGAAAAAGTAATAGGTTGAGGGTATATTATACAAATTGTAGGAGTTTATGTAACAAAATGAACGAACTTAGAGCACTCGTTAGCACAGAAAATATAGACATAATAGCGCTAACTGAAACGTGGATTAATACAGAATCTAGGCATTTTTTAGCAGAATTTGATATTCAAGGATATAGTTTGTTTAAATATGACCGAACAAGTAGGAGGGGCGGGGGTATAGCAGTGTTTGTCAGGAGTACATTAAAAAACTGTATTAAATCAGGTATTAGACTAAATAATGATAATGAAAGTGTTTGGGTAGATGTTAACGAAGGTAGTGAGACCATAGTTATTGGAGTTATATATAGACCGCCTAATATGAGTAGAAATGGCGGAAAATCGTTATGGGAGGAAATTAAAATAGCATCAAGGTTTAGCAATGTGTGCATTATGGGGGATTTTAATTTTCCGAACATTGATTGGCAGCACCAAATAGGCGACTCCGATTCAGTAGAGTTTATTGAGGTAGTACAAGATAGTTTTTTATTTCAATTCATAGATACGCCGACTAGAGGTATTAATATTCTTGATTTAGTTTTCAGTAACAATGAACATATGATAAATAATGTAGAGATTGGTGACCACCTAGGAAATAGCGATCATAAATCTATTTATTTTAATATACAATGGACAGGGAATGCTAAAGAGAATACGACACTTATCCCAGATTTCAGAAAAGCCGATTATGGTGGGCTAAGAAGAGACTTAAGGGTGGACCCTATTGTTAAGCGATTAAGTCAGGATATGCCAGAGTTAAACTTGCCACCTACATATAACCAGTTTATTGCTTCACTCCACAATGCTCAAAATAAATATATCCCTAAAAGAAGATTTAGATCGACGCAGAACCAACCAAAATGGATGACTAATAAGCTAATAGATCTTATAGGAAAAAAAGAAAGGAATATATCGAAAAATAAAGAAAGGTGAAAATAATTTACATATATACTATCAGACTCTATCAAGACAGGTCAAAAAGGAAATCAGGAAAGCAAAAAGAAATTATGAAATAAGGATAGCCAGCGACTCAAAAAATAACCCTAAAGCTTTTTACCAACTATATAAATCTAAAGTTAGAGATGTAATAGGCCCCCTAAAAACTTCAATAGGAGAAATAACAGAAAATGATTTAGAAATGTGCAGTACATTAAATAGTCAGTTTCTTTCCGTTTTCACTAATTCAAATTTGGCACAGATTCCAGAAGTCAATATGGTATATAGTGATAGTATAGAAAATATGTTAAGTACAGTTAGTATAAGTAGAAATGATGTGCTTAAGGAAATTGACAGACTGAAACCTCAAAATCGCCTGGTCCTGACGAGGTATATGCTAGAGTATTAAAAGAATGCAGAGATGAGTTAAGTAGTCCATTAGCATTTATATTTAACAAGTCATTAGAAACAGGTTTAGTTCCAGAAGCTTGGAAGCTTGCAAATGTAGTTCCGATCTTCAAAAAAGGTGATAAATCGATAGCATCCAATTACCGTCCCATTAGTCTCACATCAATCATAGGAAAGTTGCTAGAGTCCATTATTGCTAGGAAAATTAGAAGCCACTTAGTAAAATTTAACTTAATAAATTCTTCTCAGCATGGATTCACTCAGGGACGTTCTTGCCTTACTAATTTGCTTAGCTTTTTCTCAGAGGTATATGAAGCAGTAGATAGTGACAAGTCATATGATATTATATATTTAGATTTCAGTAAAGCTTTCGACAGAGTCCCTCATGAGAGATTGATGAGAAAGGTTGAGGCACATGGAATAGGAGGGTCGTTGTTGGGATGGATTAGGTCATGGCTAATTGGTAGGAAACAGAGAGTCAGCATAAATGGTACCAAGTCAGAGTGGGGAGCAGTCAAAAGTGGTGTCCCCCAGGGATCGGTATTAGGTCCCCTGTTGTTTCTTATATACATAAATGACCTAGATTTAGGTATAACTAGTAGGATAAGTAAATTCGCAGACGATACTAAAATGGGGAGATCAATTGATTCAGATAGCGATATAGAGTGCCTCCAAAGGGATCTAGATACCTTACATGAATGGTCAGTAAATTGGCAGATGAAGTTTAACATTGACAAATGCAAGGTATTAAAGATAGGGAAGATGCAAACAAATGTTAAATATAAACTAGCTAATTTAGAATTAGAAAATTCAGACTGCGAGAAAGATCTGGGTGTGTTTGTTAGCAATGATTTGAAGCCTAGAAAACAGTGTATAAGCGTTCGTAATAAGGCAAACAGGATTCTCGGGTTCATCTCTAGGAGTGTGAGTAACAGAACTGCTGATGTTATCTTAAAACTTTACTTGTCATTAGTGAGACCCCATATGGATTATGCTGTCCAATTTTGGTGTCCTTATTACAGAATGGACATAGATTCATTGGAGAGAATTCAGCGTAGAATGACAAAAATGATCCATAATATTAGAAATTTTCCGTATGAAGAAAGGTTGAAGAAATTAGGTTTACATTCGTTAGAGAGACGCAGAGTTAGAGGGGATATGATAGAGGTGTTCAAGTGGGTTAGTGGGATTAACAAAGGGGACTTGACAAATGTACTAAAGCTCAGTGATAGCGAAAGAACTCGTACCAATGGTTTCAAATTAGATAAATTTCGTTTCAGAAACGATATAGGCAAATATTGGTTTGGTAACAGAGTTGTTGTTGTTGTTGTTGTTGTTCCCTAAGCTGCCTGGCCGAACAGCCCCGAGTCCCTGAGAAAGGCCATGGCCACGATCGGGCTTTCCCACAGAGCTCTCATTGAGTGTAGATTGTGTTGTTGGCGTAAGTGGTTGTGTGAAATGCAGTCTTCTATGATGTGTTTAATGGTATGGGGTGCTGTGTTACATCCCGGGCAGGCGTCGACAACGGAGTCATCCAGTCTCTTCTGATAGCTCAGGAGAGCTGGATGGTGTCCGCATCTCAGCCTGGCCAGGTGGACTCTGTCCTCGCGAGGAAGGGAGGATTCGGAAGGATGGATTTCGGGAGGTCCTGCATGCAGCTGCGTGTTGTCTGTGAGTGAGTGGATGGATCGGTGAGAGATATGAGTATGGATGTGCTTCTGGAAGTTGGTTCGGGGTGGGCAGGGAGGGAGAGAGGACAATAATTGTGTGTGATACCGTGTGCTGGGTGTTGTTTTGATATTTCTTGGTGTCTGTGGGTGTGTTGCCATGTAGTTTAGTGGGTGGTCTTGGTTCGTGGAGGCTGCTGCCAGGAATTGAGTGCCTCTCATGTCCAGATGGTCTTTGACTTTGAGAATTTTGGTTTCTTGATGTAGGTGATCTGTGGGTGAAGTAGCTGTGCAGCCTGTAATGATCTTCAGGGCTTTGTTTTGAATAGTCTGTAAGGTCTTATGATGTGTTTCAGCTAGGTTAGAAGCCCAGGCTGGGCTTGCGTATTCCATCACTGATCTTATGTATTGTTTATATACTGTGGTGGTAGTTTCTTTGTTGTGTCCAAATTTTGTGTGAGCAAGTGACCTGAGGGCGTTAAGTCTGGGTGTCAGTTTCTTTTTAATGTTTGTGGTGTGCTGTTTGAATGTCATATGAGTATCATATGTTACTCCTAGGATTTTGGGTGTGTGTGTATGTGTTAGGGGTGTGTTGTTTATGGTGAGTTGAGGGATGTATTCGTGTTCTCCTGTCCAACTTGTGAGCAGGGTTGCGGTGGATTTGGCTGGGGCTAGATTAAGTCTGTTTGTAGTGCACCAACCATGTAGTGTGTTGAGATAGGGTTTGAAGGAGATCTGTTGCTCTTTTTGGGTCATGGTGTGTGCATGTGAGTGTTATGTCATCTGCATAGGAGGCTAAGTTTATTTGGGGCGTATTGGGTGTAGTTATATCGTGCATGTACAGATTGAAGAGTGCGGGCGATAGGACGGATCCTTGTGGGACTCCGTTTGGAAAGTTTCTGATTTTAGATGACTGACCGGCAAAAGATACGTGTGCACATCTGCCTGCTAGGAAGTTGGCCAGCCACCTTTTGTGTTGTTGTGCATGTTTGTGTTGTAGATTTTGTTTGTTAGGTTGTGGCGGGGGATGGCATCGAAGGCTTTACTAATGTCGAGTGTGGCTAATAGTGATCTGTGTGGTGGTCTAGCTGAGTTGATGCCGTCGAAAGCTCTTTGTGTAAGGTCTGTGAGAAGAGTGTTTGTGGAATGCAGTGGCCTAAAGCCATGTTGTGTTGGAGCTAGGGGTAGGTCAGGTGTAATTAGTTGTAATACTAGGCGTTCCATGACTTTGGAGGGGGAGCAAAGAAGTGTGATGGGGCGGTGCGAGGAGGGTAGCGTGGGGTCTTTGTTGGGTTTGGGGAATGTGATGATGATACCATGCTTCCAAATGTCTGGTATTGTGTTGTGTGAATAGCTGTAGTTTGATATGTTAGTGAGTGCTTGTATGCCTTGTGGTCCCAGGTGTCTGAGGTGTATGTTGCTTATGTTGTCTAGGCCACAGGCGGGTGAGTGCTTGAGATTGTTGATGATATGCTTTGTCTGGTGATTGGTGAAGGGTGTATAGTCAGGGTCTGTGGGGAATTGTCTCTTACGTCGGATGACACGTCGGTCGTCTTTGTGAGGTTTTAGGTGGCTGACATGTGAAAAGTGATTGATGAGAGTGTTTGCTTGTTGTTTACATGAAGGAGTAGAGTCTGTTGTTGTGATTGCAGCATGTGATTGTGTTGTGTTGCTGTTGGAAAGTGTGATGCTGTTTAGTGTTTTGTAGAGTTTTTTGGGGTTTGTTTTGTGATCAAGTGTTTGTAGGAAGTTATTCCAATTTAGTTTTTGTTGTTCTTGTATTTTGTTGTTAGTTTGGGTGTTGAGTGCTTGAATTTGTTGTGTGATGTCTTGTGTGTGGGGTGCTGGGGAGTGTTTCAGTATGTCGCGTTGTCTGATGAGGTTTTGAATTTCTGGTGTGAAGTTGGGGTTGTGTCTTTTCCTGTTACCTCTTGGAATGTGTTTCTTGTCAGCGTTTTGGATCGTTTTATTGAGTATGTGTACAGCATTGTTGATGTTAGTGATGGGTGTACTGTTTAGAGTTGTGAAGTGTTGTTCTGTCTCATTTGTGAATGCTTCCCAGTTAGCTCTTTTATAATTGGTGTATGTGTGTTTGTGGCTAGCTGGGGTGAGTCTGGTTTTGGTGGTGATAATGATCGGGAGGTGGTCAGAGCCTAAGGTTCTGACCACCCTCCAGGATGTTGTGGGGGGCGAGTTCTGGGGAGCAAAAGGTGATGTCAGGAGATGATGGGTTATAGAGGGCTTGGTGAGGAATATGGGTATGTTGATGGATGTCGTTAAGGATGATGAGGTTATCGGTTTGGTTTTGTAGTACCAGCCCTCTGTCTGTGTCGGGGTTGTCGACAAACCAGGCCGACGTCTTGGCGTTGAAGTCACCACCCAGGATGATGTGTGGGGTGTGTGGGGTGTTTGTGATGTGTTGTAAGTGTGGTCTGTATTCATTTGGTACTGTAGGGGATGTTTGGGGAGGGATGTATGTGTTTATGATGGTTATGTTGGAGTTGTTGCCAGTGCGTATTTTAATTGATTGTATTTCTGTTGTGTTATCATTTGGGGGGAGGAGGGATTTGGTTTGTACACTGGTTACTATGTATGATATTTCTTTGTGTACCAGGGTGATGAGTCCACCGCCCCAGCCGACAGCCCGGTCTTGTCTGATGGTGGTGAAATTATGAAATGTGGGTGTTTTTTGTGTATGGCTGGAATAGGCTACCAAGTGATATAGTGGGATCAAGAACGATAGGGAGCTTTAAGAAAAAATTGGATAAGCATATGGACGAGAAGGGTTGGGTGTGAAGGGGGATCAGCCGGGTTGGGCCAATCAGCGCTCTGCAGACCCCCGTAATCCTGCGTTAATCTCTAACCGGTTTGGTAAGATGATTAGAGTGTTGAGCCTATAATTGGGCTTTGTAATTGGGGTTGTGTGGGACAGGG
>CM064571.1:5072731-5257731 GCA_032716605.1 Paralithodes platypus | reverse complement strand
TAGCAGGGAATGAAGGTAATTTCAGGCTGTTTGTGCCCCACCAACATAGAGTGATCCAGCTACCTCTCACAAACACCTCCTCCTGCTATCTACTTCACTACACTAAAAAGCACACCACACTTCTTTCTGTCACAAAACTAAAATTATTCGTCCCTACCAGCTGAGTCTGGCTCGGTAGTTTGTTCGTCCCCACTTGGGTATACAGTATTCAGTCTGGCTTGAGTTTTTTCGTCCCTACCTGCTTTCAACTCTGGGGGAGGCACTTATCATAGGCAGCTCTGCCTTTTGTCTCCCTCTTCCACATAGAAAAATATATATAATAATAATGCCTGCTTGTGCGAGGTTAAAGACAAATAAGAATAACATGTCAGACTACATTGAATAAGTACCACCCCGTTCTTAACATTAATCATCAATCACAAACCCCAATGTACTTGAACAAACTAATGAAAGCACATGGTCCCCCTGGGATTCGAACTCGGGACACCATACCCAGAACATAAGCACCTAAACCATTACACCACCAACACAGTTGAAGGTTGAGCACACGATCACGATAAAATATCCATTTTCGAATTTTGGGTATCAATCTAATCATGAACTCAGACCCAACTGCATTCTGGAAAGCGTAATGTTTTACTGAGAGGAAATAACATTGAATGGGGCCAAGATCACTAAGGAACGGCCTCGCTATACAAGTTCCTGAACTTATAGACACAAGTAACACCCCGTTCTTAACATTAATCATCAATCACAAACCCCAATGTACTAGAACAAACTAATGAAAGCACATGGTCTCCCGGGGATTAGAACTTGGGACACCACACCCAGAACATATGCACCTAAACCATTACACCACCAACACAGTTAAAGGTTGAGCACACGATCACGATTAATATCCATTTTCGAATTTTGGATATCAATCTAATCTTGCACACAGACCCAACTGCATTATGGAAATTATAGAAACTAGCACTACTTTATATTATAAACCTAAATGTAAATTATAGAAACTAGCACTACTTTATATTATAAACCTAAATGTAAATTTAAGACAAATGGCGCATCAAAGAAAGCAAGTCGAACAAGTCCATCAATCAAAGTAATATTCATAAAAATATTGTCATTGACATTAAACTACAATTATGTTAACAGAATATAATAGTATTCAAGTAACACTATATAATGTATGCTGGCCTGTAGCATGAAATGAACCTCACTTTCGTACCTGGTATATAGCTTCCACAAATATATGTGGAAGTGACCCCGTATTTGTTGTATTTCAGCATGTAAAACAACTCTTGCTTAGATGCACACCCTTCCTCAACTAATGCATAAAGCAGACTGATATAAGTATGGGAGGCAGCCTTAGAAGCTCTTGGAATCATCTGGCAACAAGTAGGGCGGGTTGATAGCCTACAACCAACTGAGCCAGAAATACCAAATTGTATGGGTACGTCGCTTTCATTATAGGCCTTAAATACATACCAGTACCTCGGCCGCAGTGAGTGGGTTAAAGAAAAAGAGGGGAGACTATGGAAGCTGAGTTAATAGAAAATCGGTAATCAGAAATGCAAAAGGATGTTATAATTCTATATAATTATAATTGTTATGAAAAATAAAGTTATATAATCGAAGTAAGAACTTCAATCGCAAAAAATAGGAATAGATAAAAGCATATTTATCTTTGAATAATCAACACATTTCATCTATTAATTAGTCTAGATGGCTAACCTAGTGTAATAAATTCATATTTTTTTTCAGCAACCCACCAATTAAAATACAAATAATCATAGCTAATGAAAACGATGAGAGTAATGAATACATGTGGTACTCCAAGGACTCGAACCTAGGATACTCACACCGTAATTCCGCACACTTATTATTACGCTATCAAGACGAATGTTTATGAAAGATTTTACACCACAAGCATACACACAACATTGCACAAACAAAAGAAAAGAGAGAGAGAGAGTTAAAGGAGGACTGTAAGCACGATCTTGCTCTCTCACACACACAAACACATACACAAACAGTAAGGCACCACGCACGATGCTTGTATCAACACACACCTACAGTCACAAGCTGCAGGTCCTCATGTAAACAGGGAGTGGACTACCTCAAGCCATGAAGCCATATTTATATAGATGTACAGTCATAAACATTAATATGTGCTGTACAGACTACACTCGCGTGATCTTTAAGTCTTTAACGTCAAGTTATGTAAGTAATCAGTATTTACGATTATTCTCTTCTGGGATGGATACTCACAATTGCATAGCCAGGTTTAAGAAAATCGTGAAGTGAATATCTTATAATGCTTAAAACATGTTATGCATTTTAATATATTGTGTTATGCACTTCTGTAGAAATCTGTGAGAATACATATTATTATATTCATTTCTGGAGGCCATTCCAAGAAAGAGCATAGTTGTTTAGTAGTAGCTAGATCCAATAAATATGTTTATTATAAAATAGGGTGAGGGCTGGTCCTATCCAGAGTGAGGTTTGGCATCCTCTACCCAACCTTAGCCGTTTTTGTCTGTCCTTTTTACTGTCTTACTTTTCCTTCTGGGGGCGGGAGGCAAGTAATCGTCTCCCCCTTGTAAAATTCACCTACTAGACGAGGCAGAGAAAGGGGCGAGGGAACGGAAAAGTGGTATTGTACCCTAAGAATCGGAAATTTAAATGTTGTTTCTGTTTGATCTTTGTCTCGAGTCGGCCACCACCAGCTATGGGGTATGTGCCTGAGTATACAGTATACATACATCCATACATCAAAAAGGTATGCTAATAATATGGCAGTCCTTCGACGTGAAGATAGCCCTATTTCTCAAGAACATACAAAATCAAAAACAATTATAATAAGATGTTGAAAAACTATGTATTTCTATAAATTCCGGTAAAAGTATACATTTGAAGCTGGCTGCAAAGTTGGACATGTTAACAACTCAAATTATGCCTCCCTTAACGCCTTACGAGCGGGCCGTCAGTAACTTCTACTACCCGCCAAGCGGGTGGTTTTACCCTAAACGACCTTGTTTCCGTGCTCTTTTTCATGCATAAACAAGAGCCAGAGCGTAATACAATTATGTATCCCTGAAAGGGCGATAATTGAGCTTTCCAATGACACCAGAACCATCCGTCTACGACCACGCGTTCTCTTGCAACGATCGTGCAAGACGAAGGAAAAATCCCTAAAATACTGTAATTTCCTTACATAATTCCCTGTGTAGCGAGGTAGTGAGTGTGGATGTGTGTGGAGGGGACGGCAGTTGCCGCACGGGACCCGTGCCGAACGGTCAGAGCCGACCTACACTCCTCCCACCGCTCGTCTCTCTCTCAGAGCCAATTATTGCTCAAAATTGCACACCGCCTTAAGTCGATCCCCGCCACATAGTCCTTTCTTCTCTAGACCGACTTAAGTCCGGTCCCACCAAACACGGGTTAAAATTATGGTTAACATATCACGATTAAGTGACACACTCGTCAGCTCTTTGATCCTTCGAGATCCTTTTTATATTAATTTAATGAGAGCTGCAAGAAAATAAATTAATGACACCATCATACTGAAGGAATCAGATCTTATGAATGACAGGTATTAACAAGTTTCCTAAGGGTTCCAATTGTGTGTAATGTATGGGATGCAGGTTGAATGTTATTGTACTGTTTGCTGTGAATGTTGTCAGTAAAGGGTACTTCACACATCATCAGGGTCCACGGATCGGAAAATCGGCGTATAATAATGCTTAATTTTCCGCCAAAGGAGCATGGGACGCTGTTATAAGGAAGGTAACAAGATGGTCGAAAAAGACAATGGAAAAAGACTGAAGGATATGTGTAATGAAAGAAAGTGGTGTATATGTAATTATTATTTTTTTAAGTATAAAGATGTTCATAAGTCATGGTATATAAGTGTTGAAGACAGGATGATAGAAGTTTGGTTGATTATGTAATGGTAGAAATAGGAATAATTGGTGATGTAAGTGATACAAAAGCAGTGAGAGATTTGAGTAGTGGACTGTCTGATCATATGATTGTGCTATGCAAGGTAAAGTTGGTAGGAGCGTGGAAGAAAGATCGGAAAAGCAATTATTGTAATGCTGAACAAACAAAAAATTGGAAGAATGAAAAATCAGAATGTAGCAAAGAATACAGACAAAAGGTGGAAGAAGAATTAAAGCATGTGACATGGATGGTATGAAGATTGAAAGTGCATGGAAGAGATATAAGGACTGCCTGGTGAAGGCTGCGAAGAATGTATGTGGTATGAAGAAGCTGTGAAAAATAAAAGAAGTAACTGGCTTGTGTGGATGCAGAACAAGAACTGTGGAGAAAGTAAACGGAAGTACAAGGAGAGCAACACCAAAGTCAAGAGATTAGTTAAAAAAAAAATGTTAAAGTAAATGAGGATTTGGGATAGAAAAGGAATGACAACTTTGCAGAGAATAAAACAAAAAAAATTTGGATGGATGTGCATAAATGCAGGAGAGAATGTGGTCAGAAATATGTTAATGTGAAAGATGAAAGAGGAAATATGATTACATATGGAGAGCAAAAAAGGGAGAGATGGAAGGATTATTTTGAAGTACAGTACTAATGAGTGGAAATGGAAACAAAGCCGTTGTCAATGTTAGAGGTCTGTTAGATGTTCCACCTGAAATACATGTAAAAAGAAGGAACGTATCTAGAGTAGAAATGGTGAATGTAGTAAAGAAGATGAACTGGAAAAGCTGCTGGGGTAGATGCAATACAGTGTGAAATGATAAGGAATGGAAGTGAAGTATTAATGTATTGGCTGTGGAAACTATGTTCAAAACTTGTATATATATATATATATATATATATATATATATATATATATATACAGTATATATATATATATATATATATATATATATATATATATATATATATATATATATATATATATATATTAGATAATTTGATCAGGAATAGGTGACCGTTATAATATCTGTTAGTGCATTCTGTACTAAGCGACTAGAATCGCCAACATGGAGATGAGTCATAATCAATACATCATTGTCTAAAACAAAAAATCTCATAAAATCCGGTAACATGGACGACATCAAAAAGTTTTGTAAAATCAATTGAATGGATAGGTGAGATAGACATAGGCTCATCATGGTTCTAAATTACCAGTAGCCAGAAGGAAACATTACAGATGATAACATATTTTACTGCATTTAGCCAAATGGTAGAGTTCTGTCATGTCTGATTATATATTAAACAATTAATTTACATTGAGGCATATTTGATGATAACACAAAATGACCTATGGGTCTGTAGGTTACATATTTTACTTATGGGTGCGGTTAAAATTTGATGTAGGCGTAAAAAAGCAGTGAAGTGATTTCGTTGGAAGAGCAGAACACAACCGTTGGACCTACAGCAATAAAAGTGCTGGAGTTTTACAAGCATGCCCCATACCGTACTTATCTCAAATAAAATATCAAGGCATAACTCTCAATAGCAAATTACTAGATGAGAGATGAAAACTTGAAAAATTTAGTGTAATATTTCTTTATAAATAGTAAAAAAATAAATCATAGAATCCAATTAAAATTCACCAGTATTATCACCATGGAGCACGCAACTATCAGTAAACATTCCAGCATCCTAGTTTAATTAGGGAAAAATTGATCCCTTAAGCGGACCTACGTTATGCTAACTTTTTTTTTTTTTTTTTTTTTTTGTATGTGATTGAGGGAGGCAAAAGGCATAACTGCCTATAGCGAGTGCCTCCCCCATAGTTGAAAGAGTGACAGGGCCAAAATCAAGGGACGTTCGAGCCAAAATGCCTGGACACACGGAGTTTGAAGCAATTTAAGTCATAGGAAGAGGGAAAGACTGATTCTGGGAGAGAGTTCCAGAGCTCAGATATTGAGTAGAAGAAAGTTTGAGAGTAACGTTTCACTCTTGGGTTGGAGAGTTGCACAGAGTAGGGGTGGGATTGAGTTGCAAGACGGGTACCACGTGCCCTACGTAAAGGAGGTGGTATGCACTGGGATAGCTCTGAGGAACACTGATTATTATAGTAGCGATAGAATAGCGAGAGAGATGCAACATTGCGGCGGAGAGAGAGAGATTGCAGAGAGTTGGTGAGTGGACGGGAGTTAATGATACGAAAGGCCTTCCTTTCAACTTTGTCTAGGAGAGCAGTGTGAGAGGAACCTCCCCACACATGTGAACAATACTCAATACAAGGGCGCACTATGCCCCTGTACAGAGCAAGAACTTGGAAAACAATAAACATAAAAATGTAAAAATTACAGTAGAAATGTGTTGCTATGACTGAAGAACCATGTCCAGTTCCTCGGAGAGTGAGAGAGAGAGAGTAATATATATATTTGTTTTCTATGTGAATGAGGGAAGTAAATGGCATAACTGCCTGCAACGAGTGCCTCCCCCAGGTTTCAAAGAGTGTCAGGGCCGAAATCAAGGGACGTTCGAGCTAAAATGCCTGGACACACAGAGTTTGAAGCAATTTAAGTCATAGGAAGAGGGAAAGACTGATTCTGGGAGAGAGTTCCAGAGCTCAGCACTTGAATAGAAGAAAGTTTGAGAATAGCGTTTCACTCTTGGGTTGGAGAGTTGCACAGAGTAGGGGTGGGATGCTAATATGCTAATTTCCATGTAGAGTATTTATCAAATTTCAATATGATTGCATATGACATTTTACTATGTGGTGTGAAGAGTATTTACCAGCGATTACATGGAAGATAACACTAGTAAACCAAATCACCACACTATAATGCATTGGGCCCCATAATCCAAACCGGGTTAGGGCTCTGCATACTTTACAATAAAATATGTCTCACCATGCCTTACACTGTCTATATATACAGTATATATATATATATATATATATATATATATATATATATATATATACAGGCTGTAACACGACGTATGACAATAACTTACACCAGTAATATATCGTGTAATTTTGAGTAAAATTTGTTCTATAAGTATATGCTCTCTGCGACCTCAGTACAGCGCCTAGTATTCGAGCAACTAAGGATTAAAATCTGTGGCAGGAAGGGTGACATGGGGTTCAACACCATTAATAGGGAGGCAGCTATTCACAACATCAAGATCAAATGCCCGAGCATCGCAAAATACATAGAAAACACTTATTAGGAGCCAGCCAACCTGTGTATAGTGGGAAGCACAAAGAAGGAAGAAATTAAAATTATCAAATCAAATGAAGGAACAACGCAAGGAGTTCCTGTGGCAATGGCAATGTATGCTCTGGCACTATCTATTCTGCAGCAGAACATTAAACATGAGGAAACCCGAGTGAAACAAGTCGCGTATGCTGATGACCTCACAGGTGCAGGAAGAGTAAGGGATCTCAAAGAATGGTGGCGGAGAGTACAATCGGTTGGCTCAGTCATTGAGTACCATCCTAATGCTAGTAAATCTGTACTAATAGTGAAGGAAGACCAGTATGAAGAAGCGGTGCAGATTTTTGATAGGACAGGAGTGAAGATTACAAAGGAGGGTCAACGCCATTTGGGAGCAGTAATAGGCACAGAGGAATGCAGGAGAGTCTATGCGTGAAAAAAGGTAGCGGAGTGGGTAAAGGAAGTGAAAATCCTGGCAGACATTGCGAAATCTGAACCACACGCTGCATATACTGCCTTCACATATGGTGTTAAGCACAGATTGACCTTTCTTATGAGAACAGTGCCTGACATTGGACCGATGCTCCAACTGCTGGAAGAAGCAATCAGAGGAGCATTCATACCTGCTTTAACAGAGATGGAAGGCGTCACGCAAGAGCTAAGAGATCTATTAGCTCTTCCGCCAAGGTTCGGAGGTATGGGGATCATAAACCCAGTGGAGGCGGCACCTCATGAGTACCAAAATTCCCTTAAACTTACGACGTCTCTGACAGAAAAAATACGGGAGCAAAATTAAAATGATGAGGTGGACGAAGAGGAACAACGAAATGCAAGACAGGAAATTACAAAGAGCAGAGAAGAGAGACAGAAACATAGCCTAGAACAAATTAAGACCGAATGTAGTGAAGAACTGAAAATGAGAGTTGAGATAGCACAAGACAAAGGGGCTTCAAATTGGCTCACTTCATTAACAATAAAGGAAAAAGGCTTCAGCTTAAATAAACAAGAATTCAATGATGCGTAGCCTTGAGGTATGGGTGGCCAGTTTCGAACCTGCCGCTGAAATGTACATGTGGTGAAATAAACAGCTCAGATCATTGTATGACCTGTAAGAAAGGAGGATTAATTTGTACCCGGCATGATGAAGTACGAGACATCACTGCACAAATGCTGGACGAGGTGTGCCATGATGTCAGAATCGAACCGGAACTTCTACCTATGGACGGACAGCGCTTGGCCCACAATACTGCAAATACTTCAAATGAAGCAAGAGTGGACGTAAGTGCTCGAGGTTTTTGGACGAGGGGACAACAGGCTTTTTTCGACATCAGAATCTTCAACACAAGAGCACAAACATATCGTGAGCGAGGACTCAAGGCGGCATACTTGAGAAACGAAAGTGAGAAGAAACGCGCTTATGAAGAAAGAATTTTGAACAGGGATCAAGGAAGCTTTACTCCTCTGGTCTTCTCAACGTCGGGAGGAATGGGACCTTCTGCAAGTGTCTTCTATGCCAGATTAGCTGAACAAATATAGGAGAAAAAGCACCAGCATAGAAGCCAAGTCATAACTTGGATGAGATGCCGGCTCTCTTTCTCTCTTCTCAGGTCTGCACTCCTATGTCTCAGGGGTACAAGGTCCTCCCCACTACAGAGGACAAGAGTGATAGACTTGGACTTTGAAATGGTCGTGGCGGAGGGCCGAATTGGGGAACAACAAGGTTGATTGTAGGGAGGTACTGGTACAATAAGATAAACTATAATGTAACTAGAATAAGATAGATTGTACACCACTTTGTAACTGTCACCTTAATAATAATAAAAAAAAAAAAAAAAAAAAAAAAAAAGGAAAGGAAAAATAGAAGGAAACATGCTTACATTACTGAAATGTTTGTGGACATGCAGTAATGCAAGTAATGGTCACTCTTCTGTAAATCTAAAATGGCTTACTTAAGAATGGGAAAGGGGTGGCACTTTTTTTTTTTTTTTTTTTTCTTTTTTTAAAGGGTGACATGGGGTAGGAGCTTCGCAGGGCAACGGGAGACGAGTTGGTTGCCAGTTATGTAATGTTTTTATTTGTAGGATAATACTACCAGCAATATCGTAACACCTACAGCACATTCAATGAAGGAACATTATTATAAAGCGTGATTGACATCACTTTAAGTCAGGAGTACTACTATTATTTATTACAGTTCTTCTCTTGCATTTAAACGACAAGTGACGGTTTGCCACTCATTCAATAAACAAATGTTGGAATTGGTCCGTGTTTTTTATTTTTACCATAACCAAAGTTTACCTTCTTCCATTATTGATTTGTCCTGTTATTTAGTAATACTTTCTCTCATAAGTTAAAAGAACAAAAATGCCACATAACCTACGAAAGTGTCCCGATATTAGGGTAGTGACAGTATTTTTTACTTTATATACTTTTATTTCAATAGTTGAACAGTTAGTAGTAACCAGTATACAGTAAATCTCACACACACACACACACACACAGTGGTAGGGATTATAGCAGTTTAGTTGATTATTTAC
The DNA here is from genome assembly GCA_032716605.1 of Paralithodes platypus. Lineage (NCBI taxonomy): Eukaryota > Metazoa > Arthropoda > Malacostraca > Decapoda > Lithodidae > Paralithodes > Paralithodes platypus. The sequence continues at coordinate 5,248,043 of CM064571.1, read as the reverse complement.
AGTACTTATACATTCTGCATTGCAGAAACTTGTCAGGGCTGTCTAACACTGCATGCGTTATTTGTCTGTCATTGTCTTGTGGTTGTATGCGTTCTGCCCTTAAATTAATGCCAGGGACATTACCTGTGTTGCGCAGCTGCTGATAAACACTATAAAAACTGGAGCACCAGGGCATCTTCTGTTTGGGTAGCCTATCTCCTACTGTATTCCCTGGCTGCAGCACTGGCATTGCCATCACAGAATCCGTAAATGTAGATGATATCTGCATATTCTTCATTGCTGTAAGTAGGTGGCATGCTGTATCATGAACAAGCTGTACATAGTAAACAACTGAACGCAGCCAACAGCCTTGGATCTGTGAACTCGCCTACTAATTTTCCCGCTCAAATGCAATGACAAAATGAACGCAGAGTTGCCAAGTCTCGCTAGTTTAGTCCTCAAAATTCGCTAGATTGGTGCTAGATAGTGAGCACTACAAAATAAGATTATCTCTAGAATATCACCTACAAATTACTGAAATATCTAGAATATAGGTAGATATTATGTTACCAGATGTTAAATAATGCCACTAGATAGAAGCAAAATATTATATCTAGCAACAAAGTCACTTAATTGGCAACCCTGCGGCAGTCTCGTCCACCAGATGAATGCAATTATGCCACATTTAAATGCAAGAGAAGAACTGTAATAAATAATAGTAGTACTCCTGACTTAAAGTGATGCCAATCACGCTTTATAATAATGTTCCTTCATTGAATGTGCTGTAGGTGTTACGATATTGCTGGTAGTATTATCCTACAAATAAAAACATTACATAACTGGCAACCAACTCGTCTCCCGTTGACCTGCGAAGCTCCTACCCCATGTCACCCTCCCTGCCACAGATTGTAAACCTTAGGTGCTCGAATACTAGGCTCTGTACTGAGGTCGCAGAGAGCATATGGTTATAGAACAAATTATACTCAAAATTACACAATAGATCAATTGTGTAAAGTTATTGTCATATGTCGCGTACACCCTGATATATATATATATATATATATATATATATATATATATATATATATATATATATATATATATATATATATATATATATACCCGGTATATATATACCGTATATATATATATATATATATACACACATACCGGTATATACTGTATATACAGTATATACCGGTATATATATATATATATATATATATTGTTTTTTATGTTAAATTAATAATAATATCGTCATTGGCAGTAAGTAGTACAACAAATATGACCATTTTCCTTGTCATGTCTATGTCTTGTCTACTGTATAATAATGAATGATGACAAAGTGTGACTGAATGTTATGTTGTGAAAGATACCTCCATATCAGACAGATTCTTAAAGGTAATGGTATATTTCTACTTATTTCGTTCATGAAGGCGAAAAGTTTCATTCTGCACACACCCGTTCGCTGCTATGCAGGAATACCACTAGCCATTATTAAGTCACATGTGTCTGTCCTGTATGCAATGGACACATAATATTATATTATGCAGTGTTCACATTGTGCAGACAAATAGCTCTTTCATTATGCAGCCAATATTAAAACATGAAGACATTTTCTTGAAACTCGAGTAAGGTATTTTGTGGCAGCCAGCAGGGTATATGTGTTGACAATCAATCAATCTAATGTGCTTAATTAATTAAGCACATCTATGAACTTTTAGTGACATTATATGATCATATAGTGTATGCATTTGCATTATGCTGTAAGATTCATTTGCCTTGTTAAGTATAATTATGTTCTGACACTGATATAGCCGAAATCAGATCTAGCAATCATAATCCATGTAAAACCCACCTCCTTACTACACTAAGTTTTGCTAGATAAAACGAGGGTGGGCCAGCTGGATCTTTGACCGATTGTACCACACCACAGATGCTTAACCCTCTGAGGATCGAGGACGCATTTCCTTTCTGTTTTCTGGCAATGATGTGACGATTTCATTTGGATTAACCCGTACAGCCCCAGCGACGCGCCTGGCGCGTCGGCGATGTACGTAACGCACAGCCCCAGAGACGCGCCTGGCGCGTCATCCTAATTGCGCCGACCGTAACCTCAGGTGTAGCCACTCACGAGGGCTTAGATTTGTATGGGAACTGTGTACGTATCCCACGCAACCGTGCCAATGGTTGAAAACTCAAAGTCCACGTGTGTGCACGTGAGCGCGCAATAACCTGTTTTTTTGGGGTAATTGCCTTCATTTTTTACTCTTGTAAAATACGTTTTCGGGGGCTCTGTAGGACCATTCTTTAAGCTTTTTCAGCGGTTTTTCGTGGTTTTTCCTTCATTCCTAACTAATTCGCTATTGTTTCTGGAAAAAAACAATTTTTTGAAAACCGGCCGGGTTCTGGTGAACAAACATTACAAAACTAGCCGGGGCTGGACGGGTTAAGAAGAGTGTGGGGGATAATATGGCCAAAGGTTATCTCTTACCACACCAATCGAAATATTAAATTAATCAACATAAATAAAAATAAAGTCTGAGATCGCCTACCTTATGGTATGAACTATGGTAGCCTATCTCTCAGGATGCCCTAACTAAACATTGTATAAATGGCCATATATATCAATGACTTAGCTATAACTAGGGTCCTGGTTTAGTTCAGAGGATTCCGGCTTCGGTAGATAAGGGTTATAGGTCAGGACTCCGGGCCGGGCGTGGGAATTGTGGTGGAGGAGATCACGGGACACGTCTCTACCGTTCAGATGTTTACTAGCGTCTGATCGGAACTTCAATTTCCGACTCTAAATAAACTATATATTAATTCGTTACCAAGGGTTCATTCCCTCTTCACGAAATCATATAAATAATTATCAGCATTTTAATTATATAATAATAAAGGTGAACATCGTTTCACAACGATTTAGTGAACATAATATCAAGATATTGACGACCCTAAAGCAAACGGTGGATCGCGTATGCGGTCGCGGGAATATTTAAACTGATCCTCTTTACAGTTCTTCTAAACTTATTTCTACTAGGTTTTATAACTAAATTAACTTGATCAAGATAATCTTATACAGTACTAAATTACCTAACATTAATTAATCTCTACAATATATACAATCACCGGGTTCTGGTAGGAAATTGTTCACTCTAGTGAGGTTACCCTATCGGAAGGTTGTTGCCAACATTCCCCAGATACCGGTGTAGTCAATTTATTTCTCACAGATTGGGGATGTATGATGTGTCGCATCATGTTATATCACCTGCGGCTAACAAATCACGCCAATTTCTTCTAGACCCCGCAGCAGCTGCTCGTGGTGGTCTTGGGCTCCCTATTACTATGGGTTGCTGTTCTTCTTCCGGTGGGATGGCGAGTTCCATAGGAATGAGACGATCTACAGTTCGGAGAGTGGTTTGTCCTCGAGATACAACCTTAACGGCTCTGATAACTCCTTCGGAATCAGGATAGACTTCTTGGATCCTTGCCAAGGGCCATTTAAAGTGAGGTTGGTCCATTTTCAACAAGACTATGTCTCCCACTACCGGTTTGTGACGGTTACTAGCAGAATTCGCACCATAATACCTCTCCCGTAAGCTCAAGATATACTCAGATGCCCAATGTTTGTTCCAGGCGTCCAGTATTTTGCAGAGTTTATGGTAGCTTCGTCGCAAGTGTGCATCTGCTTCATTAACGGAGGGATCCACTAATTCCTCGGTCACGTCCAAACGGGGGACTGGGTCCAATCGTCTACCATATAATAAATGAGCCGGTGTTAAGGCCTCAATTTCCAGATTGGAGTCATCTTGATAGTGGTCGATTATTTACTCTGGTTTCTATTTCGGTGACAACAGTTCTTAACTCATCTAAGGTGACCTTGGACTTGTGAAGAACCCTTTTCAGGCACGATTTCACGATACCTATCATTCTCTCTGTAAATCCAATTTGCCAAAGGGCTCCGGGAGTTGTGAATGACCAATAACAACTTCTAGAATCCAACATTTGCTGTACTGCGTTGCTCTTTAATAGTTCAGAAACCAACGGTGATGCGCCCACAAAATTTGTCCCATTGTCACTAATCAAACGTCTGGGACAACTTCGCCGAGCGGCAAATCTTCTAAATAAATTTATAAAGGTTTCCGAGCTCATGTCCTCCGCTATTTCCAAATGGATAGCCCGAGTGCTGGTACAGGTGAATAGACATATGTAAACCTTCTTGGGTGGACCATCATCTCCTGTGAGAGTGATGGCACCAGTATAATTTATACCTGTTACCTCAAACGGTGTCCTTTGGTGAATGCGGTCTGGCGGAAGAGCTGGTGGTCCAGGGTAAGGAATAGCGATAGCTGTATACCTCTTGCAAATAATGCAATTCTTGATACAGCGTTTAACAGCTTGTCGTCCCTGGGGTATCCAATATGTTTGTCGCATATAGGCTAGAGTGTCTGCTACCCCACCGTGTTTAGTGGTTTCATGCGCTTTTAAAACCATCAATTTGGTGAGGTCGCAATCCTTGGGCAGTAGGATCGGATGCCGAGTTTTGAGGGGTAGATCAGCTTTACCAATACGACCTCGACAACATCTTAATTCTTGATTGTCTAGATACAGCCCAAGGTCCTTCATTCTTTTGGTTGGCTTGGGATTGGGTTTACGTAGCTGTGTTAATTCCTCCTCATACTTTTCAGCTTGTATCCTTCTGATCCAATAGATAAGTGGGTCTAATTCATCCATCTTTACCTTCTTGCTCAGGAACTTAAACACAAATTTAGTTACAGTTAATAATTTGTCCAAATTGGAGAACTTGGTGATGTCAATCACTGAAGGCTCTGGGATAATTATTGGGTCCATATGAACTTTATCAACATTAACCTTCTGGTATGATTTTTGTTCTGGCCAATCACTCTGACGTAGCCAAACCGGACCCTGAAACCACAGAGTTTCGTTAATCAGTTTCTTGACACCAACACCTCGGCTCACCAAGTCAGCCGGATTATCCTTGGACTTAACATGCATGAATGTATAGTTCATTTGCAGTTCCTTTATTTTGTGTACTCTGTTACGCACATAAACTATGTGACTATCATCCTTAGCTATCCAGTGCAAACATATCTCACTATCTGTCCATATATATGTCTCACCTAAAAAGGGAAACATACCATTCAAATAAGTAGCTAACCTAGTTCCCAATTCAACAGCGGTCAGCTCCAACTGTGGAAGGGTACGTTGTTTTAATGGCGCTACTCGGGATTTGGACATAATCATAGTAGATCGGACTTCAGTGACACAATAAGCTACTGCACCATACGCCTTAGATGAGGCATCACAAAATATGTGCAATTGAGCACACTCATTATCAGAGGTAGGATCACATCTTCTAGGAAACTTGACTGAGGATACCTTCTCATATTCCACCTGCAATTTGTTCCACTCTTCTGTATACTTTTCAGGTAATGGAGTATCCCAACTCAGTGCTTCTCTCCATGCCTCCTGAACTAAAATCTTCCCTTTAATTGATATGGGACTAAATATGCCCAATGGGTCGAACATCATAGAGACCTGACTTAAGAGTGTACGTTTTGTGAGTTTTACATCGGGAAACTTGAGGGGTTTTAGAGACATCTCATCAGTAGTTGTTTTCCACAGCAATCCTAGTACTGGTTGATATTCTGGTATTTGATAGTCAGGATAGTCTCTTCTTATCTGGTCCAAAAGAATATGAGAGTTTGAATTCCAACTTTGTAGTGGCATATTGGCTTTATTACATTCTTGCCTTGCCAAATTGTAGATTTCAATCACCTCTTCTCCATTGTCGGCAACGCCCTGAAGATTATTCATGTAAAACAGTTGACCCATTTCCGGTTTCTCTGTCTTCTGGAAATGATATCTCAAAGTGCTGCACAACAAGAAAGGACTAGAGCAGGAACCAAACAACACTGACCGAAAGCGGTATTCTTTTATCCGCCCACCAGGCTCAAAAGGATCTTCAGGCCAAAGGAACTTTGTGAATTTGCAGTCCTGCTCCTTTAACCCTATTCTCAAAAAGGCTTTGGAGATATCTGCCACAAACCCAAATCTCGTCGTCCTGAATTTTAATAGTACATCACCCAGTATTTCAGTCAGATTTGGTCCTACATAGAGACAATCGTTTAGACTTGCTTCATTCTTCGCTGCTCGAGAACTGCAGTTAAATACCACTCTGATGGGGGTAGTACTGGAGTCCTTACTTACAGCATGATGAGGAAGGTAATGACCCTCTTTATGGTTTATTTCACCTGGGACCTCCTCAATAAAGTCATTTTCCAACTGCTCTTGAATTATTTTATGATAAATGTCCAGTCGTTCAGGATGTTGACGCAATCTCTCCACCATTTAATTAATTGACATCTTGAACTCTGGTAGTTAGTTGGTAATTCAGGGGCATTTATCATCCATGGAAGTCCTACCCAGTACTGGCCATCCTTATACTCAACTGTGTCTAGGTAGTGGTTATATGTTAAGATGTCTTCAGGGGTGGGAAGATCTGCTTCTATACCCACAGTGTCCAGTTCCCAAAGTTTGTGAACAGGTTCTTGTTGCTCTTCTAGAATGTCTCCTAGTTGTGATGGTGTTAATTCTGCACCAATTCTAGCCACCACCAGAGATTGTGCCGGAGTCACAAAGACTGGATCCATCCGGTTGTCTGATTCACTTGGGCCACATGTGGGTAGAGATCCCATGATTATATATCCACCTGATGAAGAAATTAACTGGATACCGTGTTTCCGAGTCATTTTTCGCAAGAAGCGACCACAATAGTCGGAGCCGATGATCAGTTGAATTGGACCTACTACGTCAGACTCTATAGTTCGGTCTGCTAGTTGAACACCCTTCTTTGTTAAGAAGTTAGATGCTTCCTTTAAACCCTTATTTACCACAGAAGTGTTCATGTCTTCCTTAACCACCACAGTCACTTTACATTTATATTTGCCCAATTTAATCAGGGGTTTAACCACGTCAAATGTTTGTGTTTCCTTATTTGACAAAAATCCAGTTATTGCCATGTTCACTCTTCCTACTGTTGGCAAATTCATGGCTCTGACAACATTTCCGGCAATGAAGGTCTTTTACGCTCCAGTATCAAAGAGTGCTTTGACCGGCATAACCTCTTTTCCTCTGATCAGTTGAATCTCGGCTGTAGGAGTAGCTGCCGGCGTATGCATTGGGTTTCCAGTGTTCAGGGTCATATTTACACTTGTCGGTTTGGGTTGTACTTCACTGATCTTGGGACACAACGCGGTATGATGTACACCAGTCCTGCACCAAAAACATAAATTTAATTTAGTGGCACATTCCTCAGTAGAATGTCTTGTGCTGAGGCAAACAAGACACTTACCTAGTTCGATGAGTCGTGGAAGTCTAGCCTTAAGATTTGGATAAGTCCTACAATACACTGTGGAATGTTGTTCTGAACATAACATACACACCTTCCGGTTTTCTTGGTTTATCCCTGGTGTGGGGTTAATATTTCTGGTTACTTCTTGGGTCACTGGAGAATTGAGACGGGAATTTTTTCTCTCCCAAACACCTTTTGTTTTAGATACTGTATTAGTTTGATTATTCTGCTGGACGGATGTCACATAGGTACCAACCTCTTCCTTCTTGAATGGTTTTGCTTTTTCCTTAGTCCCTGTTGTAGACACTTTTGTGTATTTAACCTTGTTATCTCCTTCCTTGATACCGCTATCCTTCTTGGAAACCTGCATGTGTTTGCACAGCTCTCTTAAACCCTCTTCTATCTCTTGATACGTGAAGTAGTTCTTCTTATACCTGTGGTACAATTCATCACAGGTTTTCTGAGAGAGCTTTTGTTGTATAATATGGTTCAAGAGCCAAGAAGCTGAATCAAGATCTTTCTGGGTACTAAGTGATTTCAAAACACAATTCAAGCTGATCCGGAATGACTGAAGATCCTGGTACGTATGCTTTGGTCCTGATAACTCCAGCAATTTGTAAACTACGCGCTGTAGAGTCAACTCCGTATCTTCAAAATTCTCCTTGAGTACGTCTAGAGCTGCTGTATAATTGGCATCTGTTATGGGAAGTTCCTTGATGCTGCAGAAATATCTAACCTGTCATGAACTAAACCTTTAAATTTGTCCCAAAAGGTATTCCAATCAGATTGCCCATCAAATTCAGGTAAGGTTATAGGTGGCAACTTAAAGCTTTATTGTCCCGGAGCCGCAGTACCATTACTGGTACCATTACTCCCTGTTTCGGTAACTGTCTCTGTCGCCAAGGATTCGAACCCAGCTAGTTGATCCAAATAATTTTCACGGGCATTTGCATAGGCTTGCTGTAATTCCTCAAACCTTTCAGATTGTTCATGTTTGATACAAAAGTCCTCCAATTTATTGCAAGACTCTTCATAATTAGCCCACCGGGTTTTAAGATCTTGGATTTGAGATTTTAACAGCTCCCTCGGACAGGGGTCGCGTCTTTTTACCTCCTGGCAATTATTTAATGATCTTGTTACCCAGCCTAATTTCCCCACCATAGATTTTCTCAAGAGTGTATCAGTTATTTTGGAAAATGGGTAATTATTTTCTGGACTATTATTAATGTTTATACTGAAGACTAATTTTCAACAATCAAAATTATATTTAGATATATTATAGCCTAACACATACATACTAAATTTAGCTGTTAATCTTTAGCATTATATGCGTACCATTATTTGCTACAAATTCAGATGAATAATTAGTTGAAAACATTAAGTCCACAATATAATTTACCTAATACGTGGGAACGCACGCTAGTAGGGGGAGGGAATATATTTATTATTGAATTAAATGTCATATATGCTCTGTCGTCCCGAGCATTTAGCTAGTCTACTTGGTCTTTCAGACGCAGGTGACATTAACACCTTACGAGCGGCCTATGCGGTTTATTTATGTGTACCGCACAGCGGGGTGTTTTTAGCCAAAATAGGGCTGTTTACGTGATCATTTTCATGCCTAAATAAGACCCAGAACGTAAAACAAGTACCTATCCCTGAAAGGGCATAAACAGAGCTTTCGAATGACACCATAACGATCCTTGTATGATGGATAGTTTTCTTGCAATAACCGTGCAACGCGAGTGCAAAACGCAGGTAATTTGGTACTTTCAGTACATAATTGAGTATGTAGCGAGTGAGAGAGGGAGGAGGGAGCTGAGATTTGTGTCAGTAGGTTCGCCGCGGTGGTCTGGAGCAGTCATACGCTCGCTAGTCTCCTGCCACCACTTGTCTCTCTCTCTCAGCCACATTACGTGCTGAAATTGCCACTCGAGTTATGTCGAGCGCCGCCACATAGTCCAGCTTTATTTAACTCGACTTATGTTGCTCGCCGCTAAATAAGGGTTAAAGGACAGAAACATAAAAATGGCCTAAATTATCAAATAATAGGGAGAATTTAGGTACAAGAATGAAGCTAAAGCTATAAATATTTAGTTAATCATTGATTTCTTTTCCCAGATGTCAGTGGGTACCTGTGGTAGTAGCATTTTTCTAAAAGGTGGGGGAAACAAATTTATTATTTATTAAATTTGGTATATGCTCCGTCCCGAGCATTTAGCTGATCGACCTAGTCTGCCAGACGCGGGTGACATTAAGGGCGGAGACATAAAATGGTCTAAATAAGAAAAATATGGGGGAAATTTAGGGACTGCAACGAAGCTCAAGCTCCGAGTTTCACAAACGCCAGAGAATGCAACGTTGCAGGCCCTCCTACCAGTCTTCTACCACAAGATTTAAACACCATGCCAGGTGCCACTCACCCACGGCCATCACCTGGTAAACCAACCAATCTGCCCGTGAATCGACGTTGTACTCGTGATAGCGGGCTACCTGCGCGGCTTGAGCTCTATGGTTCCAGTGGACGCCGTCACGACGCAAATTGCGGCGATATGGTCTGGCTCCAAACTGGAACGTTCGATAGCCGCGCAGTAGTCTCTGCAGTCGCCGATTCACGGCTTGGTATATTGTGCGGTAATGACCGCGGGTTACACCTGGCTCACCCTCATGAATGGGGGGCAGCTCTCGTGGCTCCAGCAAGACGACTGCTACCTTAGAGCCACAGCGCTGCTCAATTAGTTGGATGATAGAGATGATGTCATCCGTAATTTCTGACACTTGGACGGTTTCGTGTACGTCGTTGCCTCCCAAATATAAGATGGTCAATTGGTGAGGCCAATCGAGTACACGATTCAGTCGCCTGTCTGTCATGAAATTACGGGCTCTACCTCCTGGGGCTCGATAGCATCTAATTTCACAGTTAGGGACCTCAAAATGGCGGGGTATCAAACTGTGTCCCACAAATGCGACATTATACATTTATAGAAATGGGGACCCTAACTGTTAATAACAAAATTGACCTAACCCAACCCCTAGTCTACACACCGATCGGAATCCTCACTCGGGGCACCAAAATGTGGGGGATAATATGGCCAAAGGTTATCTCTTACCACACCAATCGAAATATTAAATTAATCAACATAAATAAAAATAAAGTCTGAGATCGCCTACCTTATGGTACCTTATGGTATGGTATAGGCTCTGTAGCCTATCTCTCAGGATGCCCTAACTAAACATTGTATAAATGGCCATATATATCAATGACTTAGCTATAACTAGGGTCCTGGTTTAGTTCAGAGGATTCCGGCTTCGGTAGATAAGGGTTATAGGTCAGGACTCCGGGCCGGGCGTGGGAATTGTGGTGGAGGAGATCACGGGACACGTCTCTACCGTTCATATGTTTACTAGCGTCTGATCGGAACTTCAATTTCCGACTCTAAATAAACTATATATTAATTCGTTACCAAGGGTTTATTCCCTCTTCACGAAATCATATAAATAATTATCAGCATTTAAATTATATAATTATAAAGGTGAACATCGTTTCACAACGATTTAGTGAACATAATGTCAAGATATTTACGACCCTAAAGCAAACGGTGGATCGCGTATGCGGTGGTCGCGGGAATATTTAAACTGATCCTCTTTACAGTTCTTCTAAACTTATTTCTACTAGGTTTTATAACTAAATTAACTTGATCAAGATAATCTTATACAGTACTAAATTACCTAACATTAATTAATCTCTACAATATATACAATCACCGGGTTCTGGTAGGAAATTGTTCACTCTAGTGAGGTTACCCTATCGGAAGGTTGTTGCCAACATTCCCCAGATACCGGTGTAGTAAATTTATTTCTCACAAAGAGTGTATGGGAGTCAGAGGCTTGATTGAGATAGTCGTAACCCTTTCAATTCTTACAGATCCTTCCTAAGATGTATACAATTGTCTAATGGTGGCCACAATATACTGCTAAACGCGTCATCTTCAAGGGGTTAAAATTGCTTGTTGAGTGAATGGTAAAGACTGCTTGTGGGATATTGGTTGTATTGGCTCTGTAAAAATAGTAATAAAACATGCAAACATAATTATCGGGGCCTTTAATTACTGCAACACTACTCAACAATCACTCAATGTGAGCAACCAAGCACCGATATTTTTGGTAGAGGCAGCGTCCGAGTAATGAACACAGGATTTGTCACTCACGAGAAAGTCTTTTTTCCCTGTTAAGCTCTAACTAATAGACTCGTCAAAAACATTATAAACAAACCGTCATGGTGATTGATTTGTTCCGCATACAAATTAAAATACCACTTATTGTTGAATGACAATATACAAGTTACACATTCGTCACTGTTCCTGTCACACTCCGTTAGTCTGGATCTGCCAGATTTATTCCTCTCCCAAAATTCCAATCTAAGTCCCCCAAATCAAAACACAACACATGCGGCGGATCGTAAGGGAGGGGGGATGGGGAGACGAGGAATAGTTTAGTTTACAGTGTGTCATGTTATAAATATTCGTAATTATGCTGTCCCGTTTTTTCTACTAACACACACACGCACATAGACACACACATGCAGACTCGTTCTCTCTCTCTGTTTTTATATTAAGTACAAATAGTATAATGCACTAGAACATGCTACTTTGTCCGAATTACGAATGTTAAGATATTCATAGTAGCATTACATGTTCTCAATCTCTTTCTGTAATATGGAAGAATGTCATAGTGCCTGTTATGGTGTTCCTATGTCTTTCACATTTTCTTAACAGTTGCTGCTCTTTTGTTCTCTCGCTCTCTCTCTCTCTCTCCCTCTCTCTCTCTCTCTCTCTCTCTCTCTCTCTCTCTCTCTCTCTCTCTCTCTCTCTCTCTCTCTCTCCACTACCTTGTCACCGGTAAACTGATATAGTGAGGCAACTTATGCGGAGAACCAATATTTCCTACCGTAGAGGGTGTCAGTGAAAGAGACACTGACTGGGATATATTAGGCGGCTTCTTTCCTCCTATATCTGATATATACGGTGTTTTACTCGTTATGAACCAGTGAGTGTCTTAAGGGTAGATGGTGGCTTTTTCTGGACCCCCTTCTCCCTCAAGCTTAGCCCCATTAGTTTTGATATTTTAGACGTTTGCCCGATTAGTTTGGCGATTTTAAGACCTTTCGCCAAATTTCTTTGTCAATATTGAGACCTTTCGTGCAATTTAGGTGTCGATTTCTTTCCTGGAGAGCGATAGCGACCCTGTATTATAGTAGTAAGCGGCCTCTGGCCGGGACATTTTTATATCGAAACATTTACAAATTTATCTTGAAGGGGGGTATTGGAGGTGTTTTTTAAGCTTGATGTAGGTCTAGGGCAGAAACTAAAACAACAACATATACAGTATATAAAGATAAATATATCAGCAAATAAATACGCCCATCTGCCCTTAAGCCGTCGTGGGGAAGGGGTTGCACTCTGTCATCCTTCTTGTCGTTCCCTGCACAAGACATACAATATACGAGAATGTATTATTGCTATTAATTCTGACATATATGAAGGTGACTGAATACTTAGCAATATAATGTATAATGTGCTGCCAATCCAAAATGGGAGATATATGTCCATGGATAAAGTGTGCATGGTATACCGGTTAAAGCGAGGTTTATTTTTACTGCGCTCCTTTCTCCCTCATCCTATCCTTCTCCTCCTCCTCCTTCCATCCTACGAGGACAAGTCGAAGAGTTCTGCGACAGAGTCCCAAATCAACGAAAAAGATTTTGCATCCCAGGAGCTGGACTGGACGACATTGTGGAAGCCTTCGAAGAAACCACAAAGGATGCAAATGAAAATATCCTTTTTGTCATCCATGCTGGTTCAAATGACGTCATGCGCACCAGATCCGAAGAGTTGATGGAGAAATATCGCAAGATGATCCCGCACTACAAAAACAAGTCAAGGAATATCATCATCTCAGGCATTCTCCCCAAGATCGACGCACCTGACAAATTCTACGACAAGGCCTTCAGCACAAATAGCCGACTAAAATATTTGTGTCTGAGGGAAGAAGTTGAATTCATCAACCTCTGGGACAACTTCTACAACCAGCCTACTCTGTTCCGCAAGGATGGCACTCATCTAAACCCTGTGGGTTACGAAGCAGTCCGCAGCCATGGATCAAAAAACGCCATCCGAGAAGAAGCAGCAGTGACATAAATCATCCAACGCCAAGAAAAAAACAGAGGCAACCGAGGACCACCAGCGAAAAGGACCGAAGACAGCGAGGACCGAGGACAGCCATGAACATAAATGTAGATCCGACAAGAACCAAAAATATTATTAAAGAGCGTTCCGTGGGTTCTAAAATACCAAATTTAAAGGTTTTCTATGCAAACGCTCGTAGCATACGCAATAAATTTTCAGATTTAGAGGAGCTAGTGTTTACAGAAAATTATGATGTGATTGGCATAACAGAATCTTGGCTCAATACAGAAGATAGAGACTTTTTAGCAGAGTATTCACTTCCCGGTTATGTAATGTTTGAGAAAAGCCGAATAAATCGAAATGGAGGTGGCGTTTTACTTTATATCAAAGAAATTCTTAACCCTACCCTCTTGTCAAAACCTCAAATTGTGAACGTCGACGCATCTTTTGTGCTAATAAAGAATAATAAAGGTACAAAAATAATACTTGCATTAATATACAGACCTCCAGCTCAATCAGTGCAAACTGACCGAGAAATTTACGAACAAATTGCAGATGTAAGTAACTCACAAGATACCGTAATTTTTGGCGACTTTAATTTACCTGTGACCAAGTGGGGCGATACTCTTACTTCACACTCCGGACATGACTTGTATACGAACTTGCAAGAGAGTTCGCTTTATCAATTTGTTCGAACGCCGACCCGTGGTAATAACGTTCTTGACATTGTACTTGCAACAAAAAAAGAATTAATTAGAGAATTCGAATGTTGGTGATGCATTCAGTAACAGCGACCGTACGATAACTTTCACTTTAAAGTTTACTAGTAACGAACCAAATACTAGCATCGAAAAAGTCCCTAATTTCAAGAAAGCAAACTTCCATAAACTTAGAGCTATGTTTAAAGAAACTGACTGGAGCTTTTTAACTAACAATAACGACATAAATACATCTTGGAAGGTATTCGAAACCACTTACCTAAAAGCAGTGCAAGACTGCATACCATCGAAAATACGGCGTCCAGGCCATAATAATAAACCCAAATGGTGGAATAAAGATATTTCAAACTGCCTGCTTGCTAAAAAATTTGCTATTGATAGATTAAAATCCTCACAAAATGACGAAGAACGGATGAAATTTGTAGAGCTACGACGCAAAGCCAAAAAGTTAATTAAGCAAAGTAAAAAGACCTTAGAGTTACATATTGCGAATCAAAGTAAAACAAACCCGAAAGAATTCTATAGTTATATCAGAAAGAAAAAAGTAGTTACTTCAACTGTTGGACCGTTAGTCGATGAAAATGGAGAATACACCAAAGACAAAGTACAAATGAGTAATGCCCTCAATACCTTCTTTGCATCAGTTTTTACAACAGAAGACCTCAGTGATATCCCTACACCATCGTCGATTCAGATTGATAATTCAGATGTTCTAAGCAATATCACCGTTACAGAGAGAGAAGTATTGAATTGTTTAGATAAACTCAAGGTAAATAAAATGCCTGGACATGATACAATCTCGCCTAGAGTTCTGAAGGAAGCTAAGGATGAGCTCTCCAAACCACTGACATTACTATTCAATAAATCCTTGCAGTCTGGAACTATGCCTGATCAGTGGAAGCTAGCCAACGTAACACCGATATTCAAAAAAGGCAGCAAATCCCTACCCAGTAACTATCGTCCAATTAGCTTAACCTCAGTTGTATGTAAAATGCTACAAACGGTCATACGAGACAGACTCGTAAATCACTTAGAGGAAAATAACATACTTAAAGATACTCAACACGGCTTTCGTAAAAAACGTTCCTGTTTAAC
This sequence comes from Paralithodes platypus, assembly GCA_032716605.1. Taxonomy (NCBI): domain Eukaryota; kingdom Metazoa; phylum Arthropoda; class Malacostraca; order Decapoda; family Lithodidae; genus Paralithodes; species Paralithodes platypus. The sequence goes on along the minus strand of CM064571.1, from coordinate 5,232,687 downwards.
CCGGGAGCTGCGGGGAGACTCTTAAGAGTTCCCCCGGCGCACTGCGGGGAGACTCTTAAGAGTCAGAGAAAAAAAAAATCAACTTTTGACATCGAAAAAAAAAAAAAAAAAAAAAAAAAAAAAAAAATATTTTTATTTTTTTTTTTGGCCCCTGGGCCCCTGGGCCATGCAAAATCTCAGTCCTCTACCTCCCCTCCTTCCCCACTTTCCTCCTCTCCTTCAGTTATCACCTATTTTCCCTGTTATTCCCTTATTCTGAGGTATATTTTCGTGCTAACATTAGAAATCCGATTGGAGGGTGTGGTCATCACTGATAGCAAGCGAGTGCAAGAGAGAGAGAGAGAGTATCGATCGACTGTGTCTCAGTGGCCTTGGGGGAAATTGGCGGGAAAGCAGATTGCCTCACCCATACATTATACAACTCGCGGGCTATATCTCCGATTTTGACCATCCAAACGCTGTTTTCACTCGTTTTATTGTTGTTTCAGGTTAATACCTTTATAATCAACCCATAATAGGCGCATATGGATAAGTATTAATGCTATTAATGGCACAATGAATATTTTAGTGACGGAAACACCTCAAATACGTCAGCACAGGGGGACGTTTCCAATTACCCCCATGGCACTTCAGAGGTTAACAAACCTCTTAGACTTCTTCCACGATATCCTCAACCTCTACGATGAGAGTAAAGCTGTAGATATTATATACCTTGATTTTCAAAAGGCCTTTGACAAAGTTCCCCACAAACGTTTACTGCTAAAACTAAAAGCGCATGGAGTACAAGACGGTGTGTTGAAATGGATAGAAAATTGGCTCAGCGACAGAAAGCAAAGAGTAGTCATAAACGGTAAGGCATCTAAATGGACCAATGTAAGTAGCGGGGTACCCCAGGGATCGGTACTAGGACCAATTATCTTTCTAATTTACATCAACGACATAGATGAGGGCCTCACCTGTACAATCTCAAAATTTGCTGACGATACAAAAATTGCAAATAGCGTACTCTCAAAAGAACAAGTTGACGATATGCAACACAATCTAGATAAATTGTCATGTTGGGCCCAAATTTGGCAAATGAGTTTCAATGCGGATAAATGTAAAGTACTACATATCGGATACCTAAATGAGAAAGCAAACTATTCGATGAATGGCACTCAGCTTAAGAATGTAAACAGAGAAACCGATCTGGGAGAAACAATATCGAGTAACCTAAAACCGAGTCAACAATGTTCAGAAGTTGTTAAGAAGGCAAACAAAATAATTGTCTTTATAGGCAGGTCATTTGAGCATAAATCCAAAGAAGTTATCCTAACCCTTTACAATTCCTTAGTCCGCCCTCTTCTGGAATACTGCGTTCAATCCTGGAGCCCTTATTACCAAAAAGATATAAACAAGCTAGAACGAGTTCAACGTAGAGTTACCAAAATGATACCTAGCCTAAAGAACAAACCATACGAAGAGCGTCTTAGAGAATTAAATCTATTTCCTTTAACCCAGCGCAGATTAAGAGGTAACTTAATTCAAGTGTTCAAAATCATCAAAGGCATCGACAATATGAACTGTAGTAAGTACTTCACTATCGACCAATCTAATTACACGCGGGGAAACGGTTGCAAAATTATTGGTAAATCTTTTAACTCACACGAATCTAAGAATTTCTTCTTCAATCGAGTTGTCAACTTGTGGAATGGGCTTCCCCGAAACGTTATAGACTGCATCACCGTTGATTCATTTAAACTCCGCCTGGACAAATATCTCGCTTCAAACCCGCGACTGACTGCGTTTGTAAATGAATAACTTTATTTTATCCCCCCCTCAGTTACTAACCCCTCTGTCCCCTACTAACTTCCTAATCCTGCCACGGACATTAGTTCCAGGGTAGTAATTCCCTTTCCAATGTTCCCTTACCCACTCTAAACCACTGTTTGGACACTTGATCCTCAGTGTTTTGGAGGACAAGTAACCTAGAAGGGTCACTAGATCTGTTGTTGCTTGATTTCCTTTGTACTCCCTTTGTACTTTGTACTCTTTTGTACTCATGCTTAACCCCCTTAGTTTGGCGAGTTTAAGACCTTTTGTGCACTTTAGGGGTCGATTTCTTTCTGGCGAGCGAAAGCAAGCCTGTAATCTAGGAGAATCGGCCTTTGGCCAGGACTTTTCTCTACCTAAAAATGTACAAATTTATGTCGAAAGGGGTCTTGGGGGTGCTTCTTAGAGCTTCATGGAGGTGTTTGGAGGAGACTAAAAATAATATCTGTCTATCTATTGCCGGACGCCGAAATCCCCGAAGGGGTGGCCACGATCGAAACGCCCCCATGCACCTCTGTCCCGAGTCAGTTGACGCCCCTCCTACCATCCAGCACCGTCTTCACTCATATACTAACGCAAATTAACCTTAAAACATTTCAGGTTAGATATATATAAATGAGTAAACAATACAAAAACAATAATAAATAATTAATACATTATACAATAAATAATTGAATAAATGTACAAGCTCCCGAAAACTGCGGGAAAACGCGCTCGTGTAAACACCAGTTTTCTAAAAGTACGGTGAACCGACTAGAAAGACCACCCTAATCAAAGTCATACGAGATAGGTCATCTCTATCCTAGATTAACAAGTAAATCAACTCACAAGCTTTCTGAGAAAACTTTAAAAATGTACCACTATCATCTCGACTTAAAAATCATCGGAAAACGAAGTACATAATATGTAAATGATCAACATTTAATACTAGTAGCTCTTGTGCAATCTCTTACTTTGGTCCATATTGTAAGTTAATATAAGTTAGAGTTAAGCAACAAACTGTTCCTTTGTACATTTTCACCCAATGGCTACAACTATCAATAAACCGTTTATAATTTATTATTTTTTTTTATTTTATACTTCTTCACTCTATTCTTCCACCTCTCATTCAGTATACCTCTCCCACTCTGCCCTTCCACCTCGCTCTCGTACACTCTCTTAGTCATTCTCTCGCTTCCCATACATTCCATATGGCCGAACCATCTCAAGGTGTTCCTTTTCACACCTTCCAGCACATCTACATCCACACCAAACCTCTCTCTTACTTCCTCATTTGTCTGTCTATCCCTCCATGTAACTCCGCACGCACTTCTCAAGTAACTCATTTCCATCCCTCTCACTCTTGGTCTGATTCTGTCCACCAACACCCATGCTTCGCTCCGTAAATCAATGTTGGGATTACCACACTGTCATGCAAGGACTTCTTTATCTTCTATAGTGAAGTGACCTCGCAACGGCACCATACTATTTTTGCCGTCTTTGCAATGACAAAAAAATACAATTTACAATTTTAACAATCACATCCGAACTGAGTCTGATGCGGAAATTTGCCCCAAAGGTTTTTGGGCGGGCTTGGCCGAGATTCGACCTCGGGCCCGCCACGTGGGAGGCGAGCGCTATGTCCACTACACCAAGAGAAGTACTCCACTTGGCGTGATAGCTCAAGCAGATTTCAGCATCGAATGCAGCTACAGATACTTTGCCACACTCCAGGCATTACATCACATTATCGTCCAGGTAGCGAAGACTCCGAGCGAGCGAAAGCAAGCGAGGCACAAGTCTGAGCGTGTCAACTACATTGAGGCTCCAAGACAACGATTACCAGCGACATTCCTTATATCCGTCACTTGCCGGGCGGGTCACACACCACGGTGAGGAGGCAGTGCAGGACCATACCTCCCCAACGAACGGAGGTCACTGGGACATCATCCCTGAGAATTTCTGAGAGCTCTAGCCTTAGCATCTGTGGTAGTCAACCAGTTAAGGCAAGCCATTACACCATGGGGATTTACTTAGCCCCCAACTAAGCCTCTCAGATATCCCTTAACTGCTGACCAGTGACCACCCTATTTATTGTTACTGCTTTCAGCGTTCCTACAACCCTCTTCCCCTGTTGCACCCATTCCCGCACTTCTTCATCCATACTCCCATCTGTACTCAACACACTGCCCAAATACTTAAATGAGCTGACATTCTCCATATCCTGACCGTTCAACTTCACCTCACACTCTGTGACTGCACCTTTTTCGAAGACCATAACCTTGCTCTTCCTAGTATTTACCTTCTGATTTCGTTTTTCACACACTCTTCCAAACATATTTACCAGACCCTGCAACTCCCATTCACTATCGCTTATCAGAACTGTATCATTGGCAAACAGCATTACTGGTAGCTTCCCCTAGTTTCCCTCCCTTATCAGCGGTACACCAACATCCACTGCTCTTCCTTGTATATCTTTCATGACTCCATCCATATATATATTGAACAACCATGTGTACATCACAATACCCTTGTTTCAACCCAACATTGAGATCAAAGAACTCGCTCTGCTCATTCTCCACACGTACCGACGCCTTTGCACCCTCATACGAGGCGTCTGGCGGCAGAAGTCCGTAAGCACCAAAAAAAAGTTTGATACATATTCCATAACGAAGGCTGAAAAATCACTGTTATAGAAATTTTTTTGGTGCTGACGACCTTCTGCTGCCGGACGCATCTAAGGCATTCGGCGGCAGTGAAGAGCATGTAATATTATTACAATCATGCTCTTCACTGCTTTCAGCAACTTGCCATCTACTCCGTATATTTTCAGTACTTTCCACATACCTTCTCTATCCACTCTATCATAGGTCTTCTCCAAGTCCATAAAGGCAACATACAACTTTTGTTGTTCTCCAGATATTTCTCCACAACATATCTTATAGCAAAAATCTGCTCTACACATCCTCTTCCCTTCCTAAACCTGCCCTGCTCATCACCTATCCATTTCTCCATTCTCGCTCTCACTCTCTCAATCATTACCCTACTGTACACCTTTCCTATTACGCTTAGTAGACATATACCCCGGTGGTTACCACTTACTCTTCTTTCCCCTTTACCCTTATACAGGGGTACTATTATGCCTGTCTTCCAGTCATCAGGTGCACTCCCATTCTCCCATGCTAGTTTACACATTTTCAATACCCTTTCAATCACTATCTGACAACCATACCTCAGCATTTCCACACACACTCCATCTATTCCTGATGCTTTCCCCATCTTCACTCTTTTCATGGCTTCACACACTTCTGACCTCCTGATCCCCACCTCCTCCTCCACTACTTTTCTTCTTCTCCCCCCCATACCCCCTCCAACTATGTTTGCTGGCACTTCATTCCTTACATTCAGCAATTTGTTGAAGTACTCCCTCCATCTTTTGACTCTCTCTTGCTTCTCGGCTATCACTCACCCATTCTTGTCATTCACACCCTTACTATTTCCCTTGCTACCTTCCCTATCTTTCTTGACCTCTTCCAGACCATTTGTTTACACTTTCTCCATTTTACACACGGATTCCTTCCAAATTCCTCATCTACTTTTCTCTTACTTTCCTTCACTATGGAATGGGCTTCCCCGAAACGTTATAGACTGCATCACCGTTGATGCATTTAAACTCCGCCTAGACAAATATCTCGCATCAAACCCGCGACTGACTGCGTTTGTAAATTAATAACTTTATTTTATCCCCCCCTCAGTTACTAACCCATCTGTCCCCTAGTAACTTCCTAATCCTGCCACGGACATTAGTTGCAGGGCAGTAATTCCCTTTCCAATGTTCCCTTACCCACTCTAAACCACTGTTTGGACACTTGATCCTCAGTGTTTTGGAGGACAAGCAACCTAGAAGGGTCACTAGATCTGTTGTTGCTTGATTTCCTTTGTACTCCTTTGTACTACGCTCTTCACTCCTCTCTTTTTCTCCAAGCACCTCGCTCTTTTCTGTGTCTCTAAATCTTCATTCCCTCTACTACTCAACCACTCTCTATACTCTTTCTTCTTGTCTTCCACAGTTATTTTTACCTCTTCAGTCCACCATGCTGTACCCTTCACTCCACTCCCTCTTCTCCTTACTCCACACACCTCCTCACATACTGCACATATCTCTTCCTTAAACACTTATCTCACCTCCTCCATATCCTCCAGGTCAAACCTACCTAGCCGTCTTTCTACTGCTCTTCTGAACTCTTCCCTGATCTCCTACTCCTGCAACCTATCCACCCTACTTGCCATTTCACCTTCCTCTCGCCTCCCTCCACCTCTCCTCACCCAATTATTTTGTATCCTAATTTTAGCTACTACTACATAATGCTCCCCCCCCCCCCCAATACCCCTATACACCCTAGCATCCAGCACAGAATTCTTTATTCGTTCATCCACACATATATAGTCAATCAGTGCCTTTCGTTCCACCACTATTATCATCCTTCCTCCTCCACACCACTTTCCATGTGTACCTGTGTATCATTCTGTGTCGGAAGAAGGTCTTGGCTATCCACAGCCTCCTCCCCACATACTGTATACGTACACAGGTGTACTACCATTCCCATTCACCTCTGACGGTACACCTCACCTTCCCACCACTCCATCAAGTTTCCTATCGCCCACCTTCCCATTTATATCCCCAATCAGAAATATTCTTTCACTATTGCCAAACTTATCCAGGCACGACTCAACATTCACCCAGAACTCCTTTTTCTCTTGTACAGTTTTATCCACTGTCAGAGCATACACACACACAACCACCCACGTTTGTATTCCTACTTTCATTCTCACCCCCACAATAGTTACACCCACAGAACCATAGTCTCTTACACGCTTCTTCCATTTGTTACTTACAAACAAACAGGCACCTTCTTTCGCTACCCCATTCTCACCTACTCCAGCAAACACACCCATTCCACACTCCCACTCTCTCACACATGTACCCCTCCATTTGGTCTCGGTCATTCCGCAAACATCCAGCCTGGCATTCATTAACACTTCCAGGACCTCTCTCTCTTTGGTGTCATCATTCATGCCTCTTACATTCCAAGTCGTAATCCTTAGACTGCCCATGGTCGGTAGAAGTTTGTCAACATTAGGTCCGTCCAGTTCCGAAGCCATTTGTTCGTTATTCGTTGCAGCCAATTGTTTTCATGGGTGGGGGGTCGCAAGCCCACCAGCCCAATTTCTTTAGTTGCCTTTTAAGACATGAAGGAGGCACGTTGGGCATATTCTACTCCCTTACCTCCAGGGTATAATATATTAATAAATAAATAAATGAACAAATAAATACAAATTTCCCCTTAATCTTGTGATTAGAACGACGGGAAGGATAGCAGAGCATACCCTATTGCACCTGCAAACTAAAGCTACTTAAGCACTACAGGTATCAAGGAGAGAAGCCCGCCAGTATAATGAAAATAATATTGATGATAAAGCTATTGTGTGACACCATATATACTTGATTTAACCCACTTTGCCGGTCAGAGATCCTCTAGAAATGTAGTCATTTTTGGGAAATAATACTTCAGCTACCAACAGACTATTTCCCAAGGGGTTGTAATTATGGGAAGTATTAGGCTTGGCTCGAATATGTTGGATAATAATTATTAAGCATATATCTATGTCTGATATTTATAGGAGTGGGTTAAAGGACTATTTGTGTTATAACCTTCAACAAAATAAGCTGCTAGCTAGCTAACCGTAAGCTAATCCGATCATTGGTTCCTGCAATAAGGACCTGCAGTTATCGTAGTACTCCACTTTGGATGTTACTCCCGTTAGAGCCTTCCCAATTATAGGTTATTCAATGATAAAGGCAAAGATCGCAATACAACCTGATAAATACTTAAGTTGGTTCAAATAGATAGCAATATTTTATAGACCAGACCAGATGGCTGGAGTCAAGTAGGAAAGAAGAGCAATTGGACAGAGGAAAAACAAGCGGAGAAGTGAGAAGTACAGTAGAAGACTAAAAGTTCTTGGGCTCAACCAAGGTGCTTCATTGTATCTTGTATAACGACCGACCGACCGATGGCTGGAGTAAAGATATAAGCAACTATTACAAATATTGTTGGGAGGAGTTGGGGAGCATGGGAGTAGAAGTTATTTTTGGGGTGATTGGAGGGTTTGTGGGATTGGTATAAGAACAAGATAAAGAGAAAAGTTGGAAATAAAGACCCTGTTGTCCTACATGTATATATCCTACACACTGCATAACTATTAGTTCATAATAAAGACCCTGTTGTCCTATATGTATATATCCTACACACTGCATAACTATTAGTTCATAATAAAGACCCTGTTGTCCTATATGTATATATCCTACACACTGCATAACTATTAGTTCATAATAAAGACCCTGTTGTCCTATATATATCCTACACACTGCATAACTATAAGTTCATAATAAAGACCCTGTTGTCCTATATGTATATATCCTACACACTGCATAACTATTAGTTCATAATAAAGACCCTGTTGTCCTATATGTATATATCCTACACACTGCATAACTATTAGTTCATAATAAAGACCCTGTTGTCCTACATGTATATATCCTACACACTGCATAACTATTAGTTCATAATAAAGACCCTGTTGTCCTATATGTATATATCCTACACACTGCATAACATTAGTTCATAATAAAGACCCTGTTGTCCTACATGTATATCCTACACACTGCATAACTATTAGTTCATAATAAAGACCCTGTTGTCCTACATGTATATATCCTACACACTGCATAACTATAAGTTCATAATAAAGACACTGTTGTCCTATATGTATATACACCACTGCATAACTAAGTTCATAATAAAGACCCTGTTGTCCTATATGTATATCCTACACACTGCATAACTATTAGTTCATAATAAAGACCCTGTTGTCCTACATGTATAATTATATCCTACACACTGCATAACTATTAGTTCATAATAAAGACCCTGTTGTCCTACATGTATAATTATATCCTACACACTGCATAACTATTAGTTCATAATAAAGACCCTGTTGTCCTATATGTATATATCCTACACACTGCATAACTATTAGTTCATAATAAAGACCCTGTTGTCCTATATGTATATATCCTACACACTGCATAACTATTAGTTCATAATAAAGACCCTGTTGTCCTATATGTATATATCCTACACACTGCATAACTATTAGTTCATAATAAAGACCCTGTTGTCCTATATGTATATATCCTACACACTGCATAACTATTAGTTCATAATAAAGACCCTGTTGTCCTATATGTATATATCCTACACACTGCATAACTATTAGTTCATAATAAAGACCCTGTTGTCCTATATGTATATATCCTACACACTGCATAACTATTAGTTCATAATAAAGACCCTGTTGTCCTACATGTATATATCCTACACACTGCATAACTATTAGTTCATAATAAAGACCCTGTTGTCCTACATGTATATATCCTACACACTGCATAACTATAAGTTCATAATAAAGACCCTGTTGTCCTACATGTATAATTATATCCTACACACTGCATAACTATAAGTTCATAATAAAGACACTGTTGTCCTATATGTATATATCCTACACACTGCATAACTATTAGTTCATAATAAAGACACTGTTGTCCTATATGTATATATCCTACACACTGCATAACTATAAGTTCATAATAAAGACACTGTTGTCCTATATGTATATATCCTACACACTGCATAACTATTAGTTCATAATAAAGACCCTGTTGTCCTATATGTATAATTATATCCTACACACTGCATAACTATAAGTTCATAATAAAGACCCTGTTGTCCTATATGTATATATCCTACACACTGCATAACTATTAGTTCATAATAAAGACCCTGTTGTCCTATATGTATATCCTACACACTGCATAACTATAAGTTCATAATAAAGACACTGTTGTCCTATATGTATATATCCTACACACTGCATAACTATTAGTTCATAATAAAGACCCTGTTGTCCTATATGTATAATTATATCCTACACACTGCATAACTATAAGTTCATAATAAAGACACTGTTGTCCTATATGTATATATCCTACACACTGCATAACTATAAGTTCATAATAAAGACACTGTTGTCCTATATGTATATATCCTACACACTGCATAACTATTAGTTCATAATAAAGACCCTGTTGTCCTATATGTATATATCCTACACACTGCATAACTATTAGTTCATAATAAAGACCCTGTTGTCCTATATGTATATATCCTACACACTGCATAACTATTAGTTCATAATAAAGACCCTGTTGTCCTATATGTATATATCCTACACACTGCATAACTATTAGTTCATAATAAAGACCCTGTTGTCCTATATGTATATATCCTACACACTGCATAAATATTAGTTCATAATAATATAAACAAAAAAATCAAAATCCTTAGAATACTCCTCTATAATTGACCTTAATATCTATAAGGACCACATGGTATCTTTCTGTACCTTGTAATATACACCTCATATACACACATCATAAGATTTGCATACATTGAATAATACTTATTCCTCCCCCAAAAAGTTCACCTTATTATCTACAAGACTACAAAATAAATAATAGCACATGTTAGTAGTTATGAAATACACCTTATTCCATATCTGTACCTTGCAACTTGTCACTAAATGTATTGGAGTTTTTGTCTGAGTTCTCTCTTTCTAATAAATTAGGCTAATGTAACCTCAATTTAATAATCTGACAAATGTTATCACTTTGCGTAAATGTGAGGCTAACTTTGGTTAAGTAAATGGAAGTCAAAATATATATTTGTTATCTAAATGTTAGCGGTTCCTGAAAGATCCTGAAACACAAAACATAATAATAATAAACAACTATACATTATATGCAGTAACTAAAGGCTGTAGTAGCTTCCGCAAGATATATACAGTAACTAAGGCAGTAGTAGCTTCCGCAAGATATATACAGTAACTAAGGCAGTAGTAGCTTCCGCAAGATATATACAGTAACTAAAGGCTGTAGTAGCTTCCGCAAGATATATACAGTAACTAAGGCAGTAGTAGCTTCCGCAAGATATATACAGTAACTAAAGGCTGTAGTAGCTTCCGCAAGATATATACAGTAACTAAGGCAGTAGTAGCTTCCGCAAGATATATACAGTAACTAAGGCAGTAGTAGCTTGCGCAAGATATATACAGTAACTAAAGGCTGTAGTAGCTTCCGCAAGATATATACAGTAACTAAAGGCAGTAGTAGCTTCCGCAAGATATATACAGTAACTAAAGGCAGTAGTAGCTTCCGCAAGATATATACAGTAACTAAAGACAGTAGTAGCTTCCGCAAGATATATACAGTAACTAAAGGCTGTAGTAGCTTCCGCAAGATATATACAGTAACTAAAGGCTGTAGTAGCTTCCGCAAGATATATCTATCTATCTATCTATCTATTGCCTGACGCCGTGATCCCCGAAGGGGTGGCCACGAACGAACCGCCCCCATGCACCTCTGTCCCCAGTCAGTCGACGCCCCTCCCCCCAACCAGCACCGCCTTCGTTCATGTACTTCCTCACTCCATCCTTCCACCTCATATTCGGTCTACCTCTCCCCCTCTGTCCCTCCACCTCGCTCTCGTACACCCTCTTAGTCATTCTCTCGCTTTCCATACGTTCCATATGGCCGAACCATCTCAAGTTGTTCCTTTTCACACTTTCCAGCACATCTACCTCCACACCACACCTCCTTCTTACTTCCTCATTAGTCTGTCTATCCCTCCATGTAACTCCGCACGCACTCCTTAAGTAATTCATTTCCACTGCTCTCACTCTTGGTCTGAGTCTCTCAACCAACGTCCATGCTTCGCTTCCGTAAGTCAGTGTCGGGATTACCACACTGTCATGCAAGGACTTCTTCACTTCCATACTGACCACCCTATTTCTTGTTACTGCTTTTAGCGTTCCTACAACCCTCTTCCCCTGTTGTACCCTCTCCCGCACCTCTTCATCCATAGTCCCATCTTTACTCAACACACTGCCCAGATACTTAAAAGAGTTGACGATCTCCATAGCCTGACCGTTCAGCTTCACCTCACACTCTGTGACTTCACCCCTTTCGAAGACCATAACCTTGCTCTTCCCCGTATTTACCTTCAAATTCCGTTTTTCGCACACTGTTCCAAACTCATTTACCAGACCCTGCAACTCCCATTCATTATCACTCATCAGAACTGTATCATCCGCAAACAGCAGTATAGGTAGCTTCCTCTCAATTCCCTCCCTTTTCAGCGATACACCAACATCCACTGCTCTTGATAGTATTTCTTTCATAACTCCATCCATATATACAGTAAACAACCACGGGGACATCACACACCCCTGTTTCAAACCAACATTCAGGTCAAAGAACTCGCTCTGCTCACTCTCCACACGTACTGTCGCCTTTGCACCCTCATACATGCTCTTCACTGCTTTCAGCAACTTGCCCTCTACTCCGTATATTCTAAGTACTTTCCACAAACCTTCTCTATCCACTCTGTCATAGGCCTTCTCCAAGTCCATAAAGGCAACATACACCTTTTGTTTCTTCTCCAGATACTTCTCCACAACACAATTCAGGGTAAAAATCTGATCTACACATCCTCTTCCCTTCCTAAAACCTCCCTGCTCGTCGCCTATCCATTTCTCCGTTCTCACTCTCACTCTCTCAATCACTACCCTACTGTATACCTTCCCTACTACGCTTAGAAGACATATTCCTCGGTGGTTACCACACACTCCTCTTTCCCCTTTGCCCTTATATAGGGGGACTATTATGCCAGTCTTCCAGTCATCGGGTGCACTCCCCTTCTCCCATGCTAGTTTGCACATTTTCCATACCCATTCTATCACTATCTCACCACCATACCTCAACATTTCCCCACACACTCCATCTGTTCCTGGTGCTTTCCCCAACTTCACTCTTTTCATGGCTTCCCACACTTCTGACCTCCTGATCCCCACCTCCTCCTCCACTACTTCTCTTCTTCTCCCTCCCATACCATATCCAGCTATGTTTGCTGGCTCTTCATTCCTTTCATTTAGCAACTCACTGAAGTACTCCCTCCATCTTTCGACTCTCTCTTGCTTCTCGGCTAGCATTCTCCCATTCTTATCTTTCACACCCTTACTGTTTCCCTTGCTACCTTCCCTAACTTTCTTGACTTCTTTCCAGAACAGTTTCTTACTCTCCCTCCATTTTACACTCAGATTCCTTCCAAATTCCTCATCTACTCTTCTCTTACTTTCCTTCACTACTCTCTTCACCACCCTCTTACTCTCCACGTACCTCGCTCGTTTCTGTCTCTCGGAATCTTCATTCCCTCTACTACCCAACCACTCTCTATATGCTTTCTTCTTTTCTTCCACAGCTATTCTTACCTCTTCTGTCCACCATGCTGTACCTTTCACTCCCCTCCCTCTTCTCCTCACTCCACACACCTCCTCACATGCTGCACAGATCTCATCCTCAAACACCTTGCTCATCTCCTCCACTTCCTCCATAACTTCCAGGTCGAACCCACCTAGTCGTCTTTCCACTGCTCTCCTGTACTCCTCCCTGATTTCCTCCTCCTGCAACCTCTCCACCCTCCTCACCATTCCACCCTCCTCTCGCCTCCCTCCCGCTCTCCTCACCCACTTCTTTTGTATCCTAACCTTAGCTACCACTACATAATGATCAGACAGACCCCCTCCAATACCCCTATACACCCTAGCATCCATCACAGATTTCTTCATTCGTTCATCCACACATACATAATCAATCAATGACTTTCGTTTCACCACTGTCTTATCCTTCATCGTCAACATCCGTTTCCACGTGTACCTGTGGATCATTCTGTGTCGGAAGAAGGTGTTGGCTATCCACAGCCTCCTCCCCACACATACGTCCACAAGTGCACTACCATTCCCATTCACCTCTGATGGTACCCCCCACCCTCCCACCACTCCCTCAACTTTCCTATCACCCACCTTACCATTCATATCCCCAATCAGAAATATTCTTTCGTTCTTGTCAAACTTCTCCAGGCACGCCTCCACATTCATCCAGAACTCCTCTTTCTTTCTTTCAAGTATATCCTCTGTCGGGGCATACACGCATACAATCACCCACGTTTGTATTCCTACTTTCATTCTCACCCACACAATCCTTGAACCCACAGACCCATACTCTCTTTCACATTCCTTCCATTTGCTACTTACAAACAAACATGCACCTTCTCTCGCTGTTCCTTCACTCACTCCAGCACACACACCCATTCCACACTCCCACTCTCTCACATCTGAACCTTTCCATTTGGTCTCTGTCATTCCACATACATCCAGCCTGGCATTCACTAACACTTCCAGAACCTCTCTCTCTTTTGTGCCATCATTCAGTAACTAAGGCAGTAGTAGCTTCCGCAAGATATATACAGTAACTAAAGGCAGTAGTAGCTTCCGCAAGATATATACAGTAACTAAAGGCAGTAGTAGCTTCCGCACAAGATGCTTGGCTGAACTTAAGGGGAGGTTTCTAGTTTGTTTCCTACTCCTCCAGCAATCTTAAAATTTCACCCCCTCGACCCCCTTTTAAGATAAATTTGTACATTTTTCGGTAGAAAAATGTCCCGGCCGAAGGCCGATTACTCTTAAATTACAGGCTCGCTATCGCTCGCCAGGATAAAATCGACACCTAAATGGCACGAAAGGTCTTAAAATTGACAGAATGGGGCGGATATTCTTAAAAATCGCCAAACTAATGGGGCGAATGTCTTAAAATGTCAAAAGCAATGGGGCTAGACATGAGGGAGAAAGGGGTCAATAAAAAAGTCCCTGAATTGGAAATCTCCTCTTAATGGGAGATCTCCACTTGAGGGATTTTTTTCTTGACCCCTTTCTCTCTCATGTTTAGCCCCATTGCTTTTGATATTATAAAACGTTCGCCCCATTAGTTTAGCGATTTTAAGAACTTTCACCCCATATTAAGACCTTTCGTGCCATTCAGGTGTCGATTTTATCCTGGCGAGCGATAGCGAGCCTGTAATTTAAGAGGAACCGGCCTTCGGCCGGGAAATTTTTCTACCAAAAAATGTACAAATTTATCTTGAAAGGGGATCAAGGGGGTGACATTTTTAGATTGCTGGAGGAGTAGGAAACAAACTAGAAACCTCCCCTTAACACCTTACGAGCGGCCTATGCGGTTTATTTATGTGTACCGCACAGCGGGGTGTTTTTAGCCAAAATAGGGCTGTTTACGTGATCATTTTCATGCCTAAATAAGACCCAGAACGTAAAACAAGTACCTATCCCTGAAAGGGCATAAACAGAGCTTTCGAATGACACCATAACGATCCTTGTATGATGGATAGTTTTCTTGCAATAACCGTGCAACGCGAGTGCAAAAAGCAGGTAATTCGGTACTTTCAGTACATAATTGAGTATGTAGCGAGTGAGAGAGGGAGGAGGGAGCTGAGATTTGTGTCAGTAGGTTCGCCGCGGTGGTCTGGAGCAGTCATACGCTCGCTAGTCTCCTGCCACCACTTGTCTCTCTCTCTCAGCCACATTACGTGCTGAAATTGCCACTCGAGTTATGTCGAGCGCCGCCACATAGTCCAGCTTTATTTAACTCGACTTATGTTGCTCGCCGCTAATTAAGGGTTAAGGTCCTACACTGGCCAGCAAGCTCGTGTCAGGAAATGTATTGTCGAGGTCATGCTCTACATACACGGTAATATGCCTCGTCTTCTTATGTAATGCTTATGAGAAAACATGCAGTGCTGCCAGGTACTCGCAAGTCACCGGATACTTTGCTGCAATATCTGCGTTCTGCAACAAACGGCTGACCTGGGGTAGAGGGGCAGCTTGTTGTAGTACTACGTTGCTCAGCTCGCTAGTAAGGTAGCTCTGGGTGTATATTCATAAGAGAAAATTTGCCCGTTCTCGAAATAACTGTTGCGGAATCCAGGAATGAGGTGTTAGGATTCTGAAGCTCAGCTCTGGTCGTCGAACAATCAGGACACGGCACTGTTGCACTTGCAACATAACTTTCAAGACCGCTGCACTGACGTCCGCACCAGGAATCAGAATTAGCAACCGGAAACCCTGCTGTATGACAGGCTGCAAGAGTTGATCATTTGATTTTCGTACGTCTATTCTTACTCCATATATATATATATATATATATATATATATATATATATATATATATATATATATATATATATATATATATTAGTCAAGTATATGCTAATCATCTTTCACTCTCCCCCGAGTTATATTAAATTAAGTTGTACAATATATTATTTTAAGAGTTGGCGACTCTATATTTAGCATCAAATTCAATAGCGAAAGTTTAATTCCGTTTTCAAAAGTAATGTTCTAAGCTCATTTTCAGCAGCCAACACTGGCACATATACAGTATACAGTATGTAACTTACATTTAATATCGTTGCTAATACATTAATCATTCTTGTTTGAATCCAAACTGGACCTTTGATGACAGAAAATCGTGAGGTTGCGGAAATTCTAAAATTCTTGAGGACAACGTAATGAGTAGATCTGGAAATAGCTGGACGTTGATTAGAACGTTCACTGTAGTAGTTGTGCAACGTCCTGGATGATACCGAGCATATATATCAGAAGCAAATATATTACACATATTTCCATTCTATTATTATATTTTATTAAGAATAACCCCTTTATTAATGATCATACAATCAATTTCAAATGATAATTATAACTAAATGGTCATTTGGTAATAAACTGTATTGCATACAAAATGTTTAGAAATAAAATATACCTGATATATAATACGGTTTTGCATTATTAATGAAATAATTCTCATTATATTTAGATTCATACACAAATTATCCCATATTTTGGAAGGCTAAAAACCCACAATGTTGGTAAAATATAATGGACAATGCTAATTTTTAGTTTCAGCGTTTTAAGCCAGAAACTTAATTTGAGAAAGATCACTTAACCCGGGAACGGCGAGAACACTCTTAAGAGGTTTTGGTGGGCAAGGGCGAGGACCCTCTTAAGAAGTAAGGCCTACAAAAAAAAAAAAATTAAAAGGCCCCAGTAGCACTTAAAACAAGTGAAATGGTTATTAACCCGTCCAGCCCCGGCTAGTTTTGTAATGTTTGTTCACCAGAACCCGGCCGGTTTTCAAAAAATTGTTTTATTCCAGAAACAATAGCGAATGGGTTATGAATGAAGGAAAAACCACGAAAAACCGCTCAAAAAGCTTAAAGAATGGTCCTACAGAGCCCACGAAAACGTATTTTACAAGAGTAAAAAATTGAAGGCAATTACCCCAAAAAACCAGGTTATTGCGCGCTCACGCGCACGCACGTGGACTTTGAGAGTTTTCAACCATCGGCACGGTTGCGTGGGATACGTACACAGTTCCCATACAAATCTGAGCCCTCTTGAGTGGCTACACCTGAGGTTACGGTCGGCGCAATTAGGGTGACGCGCCAGGCGCGTCTCTGGGGCTGTGCGTTACATAAATCGCCGACGCGTCAGGCGCGTCGCTGGGGCTGTACGGGTTAAGTGAGATAGTTCCCCTCCATACCTCCTATCACTATTCCACATCTGTCAAAATCCGCTCCTTCCCCCCTCCTTCACCCCCCCCCCCCCCTTCAATTATCACCTATTTTCCCTGTTATCCCCTTATTCATTGGTATATTATTGTGTAAACATCTCCAAGCCGGTTCTATGGTGTGGTCATGTGACTAGCCAGTGTGTTACGTAAGGAAGAGGGTGGGGTGAGTGAGTCAGTCTCACTCAGTCAAGCTCTAGGCCTCGCGAGTGGAGGGTCTGCCTCGCTCTGCTCCACAATTTATGAATGAACCGCTTGGCAATAATTTGCGATTTTGACCATCCAAACACTATTCCCACTTGTTTTATTGTTGTTACATGTTACTATCTTCATATTAAACGTAAAATATGCGCATATAAATAAGTAATAACGATATTTATCGTAAAATGACGATTATAGGCGGGAATGGAGCTTAATATTGCCGTATTAATATTGGAGCTTAATATAACCCTGCGCACGCTCGCCGGGTTAACTGCCAACTTGTCGCAGAGAGTTTCTTCAGGGTACAGTACATTCATACTGTAGGACCTTGGACGCCATAAGTATCCGTCATCACAGGTGGGAGTGTCGGTGGGTGGGGGAAGGGGGAGAGGGGACGGGGAAGTAGTAAAAAGTGGGGGTGGGCGATTGGGGTAGAGAGGGGGGGGGGGGAAATATGGACAACATATGCAGCAGTAACCACAAGTAAAGGAAGGAATTATAAAAAAAACATAGGCTAACAACCTAAATGCACTAGGTAGATACTAATAATAATAATAATAATAATAATAATGATATTGATAATAATAATAATAATAATAATGATAATGATAATGATAATAATAATAATAATAATAATAATAATAATTATATTAACAATAATAATAATAAATTAATATTAATAATGGGAGAGAGAGAGTATGATCAATTTATGTGGAAGGCATAGTAAGGGCATCAGCAGGATCTGTATGAACTGAACGGGTTGGAGTATGGCAAATAGGTGTAAACTGGGGGCTTTGCTATTAATGGGGGATGGGCGTATATATCTGTTCATTTAAGGGGGTATGGGCGTATATATCTGTTCATTTAAGGGGGTATGGGCGTATATATATGTTCATTTATGTATCTTTCTTATTATTATTCTAGTTTCCTCCCTTGACCATCATCGAGCTTAAAACAAAAAATAACCCCAAGACCGTCCTTCAAGGTTAATGTGTACATTTGTCGATAGAAAAATTATCTCGGCCAAAGGCAGGTTGCTCTTCAATTACATGCTCTCTATGGTTCATCAGGAAAAAATCGACACCTAAATGGCACGAAATATCTTTACATAGACAAAGAAATGGGGCGAAAAGTCTTAACATCGCCAAACTAATCGACCAAACGTCCTCAAATCTGAAAACTAATGGGGCTAAACATGAGGAAGGAGGGGGACTAGAAAAACGACCCATTTCCCCTTAAGAATTTAACACTCTGGTTCGGCAAAACTTAAGTGTAACTCCTGTTTCATTTGTCTGGCTTCCCCCACTGTTTCTATGTATGCCAAACCTACACAGAGAGTAATCCAACTAACTCACACTAACACCTTCTCCTCCTCCTATTCATTTTACTACTTTTAACAAACACAAAACACTTCTATCAACACACCTAAATTATCTGTATCGTACTTTAATTTTCACTCTCTTTATCACTCTTTCAACATTGAGTGTGACTCTTGTTACAGGCTGTTTTGCCGGGTGGATGAGACTCGTTAGCCTTGGTCGGCAACCCATCTAGGGAAGACAACCTTATACAAATCCGGGTGGATGGGACTCGCCAGCCTTGGTCGACAACCTGTCTAGGGGAGTAAACCTGATACAAATCCGTACTGCTTATCTAAGGGTAAGGCAGGTTAGTGGATGGGCTAGCCGAACACCACTGTAGAAAAATAGTGCTAACAAGATACACAGAGGGCCTCTGAGTCGGGCGGATCCTAAATGGAGTGGTCAATCCTGTAAGTCCTTCAGTAAACTGGCTCGGGTTGTCCCTGTTACAGGGAATAGGTCCGCTTGGGGGCCTTCTGTCTATGGCCACCCTCATTAAGGGGAGTAAGGCGTCCGGCAATAGATAGATAGATAGATGCACATAGGGGAAAACAATACACGTATGTTATTGCTCTACTTATATCCACAATATCTCTACATGCAATGGATTATACATCCAACGACATAAAAATATATGCATATATATATATATATATATATATATATATATATATATATATATATATATATATATATATATATATAATATTATATATATATATATATATATATATATATATATATATATATATATATATATATATATATGTTTATATATATATATATATATATATATATATATATATATATATATATATATATATATATATACAGTATATATATATATTGAGTATATATCACAAATACACGTGAGCCACTAAATGTTTCTAATCTCTCAGTGGGGTTCGAACCGTCGACCGTCAGGACGATAGCCGACGCTTTAATCAACTACACCACGGCAGACTGCCGTTCTTTTTATATTAACAAATTAAGAATCGCTCTTTGGCGAATATCTATTATCCATGTGAAACCCAAATATTCATTCAACATCGATTTTCAGCAACAACAATTACGTTTAGTACAATGTATTATATCTCAATAGAAAGAAGAAAAGTTGATCTACAATATTCCCGTAGTAAAACCTAAAAACAAAAAAATGTTACGTGGACCGAAAAGTGTTTTTGTTTTTCCAACATCCCTTCACTTTACATCGCCATAAACCAGAATGTTCGGTGACGATAACAGGTAAATATATTGTATATGATATGACACGTGTTTTTCACATACTTAAAAATAAATGCAGTCAAAATTGTTCTATCCTCAATAGTGTGTTTTTGTTTATATGAAAATTATACACAAATTTATACACTCCAGTTTCTTGAGCTCGTGCGACGTTAATCATTTCTGGTTTATTGTGTTCTAAGATAATTTAGAACTGTACATTACACTGATATGTGTAGATAGTGTAGATAGTGAGGAAGAGATTAAACCACAAGGTCCCTACTCCTAATATTTGATTTTATACTATTCTTTACAGAGAAGCAATGTGGGAGATGTTAAGGATTTACAAAATTGGAGGGAATTTGTTAAGAGCAGTCAAGCATTTATGAAGAGAGCAGAGTGTGTCTTAGAGTAGGGAATGAGTTGAGTGAATGGCTTGAGGTAAATGTAGGTCTGCGACAGAGTTGTGTAATGTCACCATGTTTGTTTAATGCATAAATGGATGGTGTGGTGAGGGAGGTAAAAATTAGATCTATGGGTAGAGGATTGGGTTTAGTAGGAAAGAATGGTGTTGATTGAGAGTTGAATCAGTTGCTAATTGCTGATGATACAGTACTAGTGGCAGATTCTGCTCTATATACCTTTATATGTACAGTACTTTATATTCACATATACACACACACACGTGCGCACATACACACACACGATGATGGGGAGGGGGGAGGGGAAGAGGTGCAGAATAAATACATTACCATACACAATCAGACACTTAGAAGGCAAAGTTACAAAGTACATAAATGTATTCACACGTACACATACATCCTACACACACATACTGTACAGACACCACAAAAACATAAACAGAATAGTTTTGCTTAACCCTCTCGCTAGTCTGTGAACGCAGGGGTTGCAGACTAGCAATCAAAAATAGAGTTCTCTCAATCTTATAATTACCTCTGCGAAATTAGTCTTATGCCCACTGCTAACTCAATGACAACTGCAGAGGTTGAAGTAACTAAACTAAAGGTTTATAAACACCCCTGAAGGTCACAAAGGCTTTAAAGTTGAATACGTACATATACGGAAAACGGAAAACAAAACACTGAGACAAGATCTACACAGTCAACGTGTATACAACATGTACAGTATACATATACAAATATACCTCCACGCATACATACAGTATATGTCAATACTCTTACATATGCATACATATGCATCTTCTCACAATAGTATACAGTATATATATATATATATATATATATATATATATATATATATATATATATATATTTATATATGTATTTATACTGTATATATATATGTTACGGTCTTTTTGAAAAAGTGGCCTTTTTGCGAAATGACCGGGAGCTTTGCAAAATGACCAAAAACCTAGCCTTTTTGTAAAATGACACTTAATGTCTGGCCCATTTGCAAAATGTCCAGGATATTGGCCTTTTTGTAAAATTACCTGTGCCTTTTTGCAAATTGACACCAAACTTCTGGCCAATTTACAAAAAAACAGCATATTGCCCTGTTGTAAAGTTCTAAATAACTGTACACATATATATTTGTAAAAATTGGGTAGGCCTAATCGAAACAATATTATTTTTTAACATTTTAGTTTAGGTTAGGTTAGGTTAGGTTAGGTTAGGTTAGGTTAGGTTAGGTTAGGTTAGGTTAGGTTAGGTTAGGTTAGGTTAGGTTAGGTTAGGTTAGGTTAGGTTAGGTTAGTTTAGGTTAGGTTGGACGTTTGGTGTCATTTTGCAAAAGGGCACAGGTATTTTTACAAAAAAGGCCAATATGCTGGACATTTTGCAAATGGGCCAGACATTAAGTGTCATTTTACAGAAAGGCTAGGTTTTTGGTCATTTTGCAAAGCTCCCGGTCATTTCGCAAAAAGGCCATTTTTCAAAAAGGCCGTAATATATATATATAGCCTACTGTATATACATATATATATATATATATATATATATATATATATATATATATATATATATATATATATATATATAGCCTACTGTATATACATATATATATAAATACAGTATATACATCGATAACCAAAAGCGATTATCCAAGCAAATTTTGACTGGTAATTTCTTCCAGTCATCATTGATATCTAAACTGAAGTTAGATTCTTTTCAGGTGGCAGTTTAAAGCAAAGAAAGATTGAATCACAGGCAGTCAACCCTGATTTGCAGAAATTAAAGACCACACTCGTGCAGATATACATTATAAAGGAATGAATGAATCTCGCCGACGATTTTAATCCTCCCCGTGTCGATGCAAATTTGCTTTGTTTCGAGGCAAGCCAGCATGGGTACTTGTTGGTGGTGACATCAGCGCGCTTTGGTCACTGGCGTCGTACTTAAAACTGATAACATCATATGCTGTTTGTGGACTTCATTAATTATACATTCTTCTTTGGGATCACCAATATAATTATATTCTTATGTGTGGTCAAATTTTATGATTTCTTTATTGATCCACTATTTTCGTATGTGTTGTTCTGTTTCCTGAAAGAGTTTTGAAGACTTCTGTATTGTTAGCGGGGAAATTGTAGGCACCAATCGATCATGGCTAGACCCAGGTGAGGTTATAGGCATGTGACAATGAGTCGCTGGAACTCCTGTTTCATTTGCTTGGCCTCTCTTACTGATTTTCTTTGTGCCTCATTAACACTGAGAGCAATCCAGCTAGTTCTCACAAACACCTCCTCCTCCTATCCACTTCACTACACTAAACATGCACAATACACTTCATTCCTCCACACCAAAATCAAAACCAAATTATAAATTTTAGCCCAGCCTCGGAACCCCCAGGGGGGGGGGGGGAACATAAATGCCCCCTCACCCGCCCGACCTTCCCCTGACGACCCCACAAAATTACCTGGACCTCGGCCTGTTACTCTTTCTATTAATTTCTGCAACATTCGCGGACTTTCCTCTAATTTTCACTCTGTTGAACACCATCTCTCCTCCTACAAACCTGATCTTCTTTTCCTCACCGAAACTCAGGTGTCTGATGCAACATCCAGCAGCCCCTTCTCTGGATCCTCCTACTTTCTCTATCCTAGTTTCAAAGCCAAAGGCGGATGTTGTGAATATGTGCACAACAAACTCACTTGCTCTCGTGTTCCCGATTTTGACTCCTCTGAATTCTCAACTTTATGGCTCAAACTTTCCTGTCATTCTCTTACTAAATATTTCTGTGCTGTCTATCTTTCCCCTAACTCTACCAACTTTCCCAAATTCTTTGACTATCTAAACTCTACAGTGGAACACATTTCTCCTTTTTCAGAAATCTCCATCTTAGGAGATTTCAACGTTCACCACCGCCAATGGCTCTCCTCTCACACTACTGACCCACCTGGTGAACAAGCCTACGTCTTTTCTATCCTAGATGACCTAGAGCAGTTAGTTCAGCAACCCATCCGTATCTCAGATTGCCTCGGAGATCGGCCCAACATTCTTGACTTGTTTCTAAATTCTAACCCTTCTTCTTATACTGTCGATCTTTTCTCTCCTTTGGGCTCCACCGACCATAAACTTATCTCTGTCACCTGTCCTATCTCTCCAGTACGGCCACCCGATCCTCCTAGCCGGCGGCGCTTGTGGCACTTTGGCGCAGCCGACTGGGAGGCTCTCTGGCAGTACTTCTTTGATTTCCCATGGAATGATTTCTGCTTCCGTGGCCGGGGACCCTCGGAGAGTGCTGAACGCATTACCGAGGTAATCCTATCAGGCATGGAAGCATACATTCCATTCTCTTTCTCTCAGACTAATGCTAAAAAATCTTAGTTTACTCACGCCTGTTCAACTGCTGTCCGCAATAAGGAGGAAGCATTCAAATGGTACCGACGCCTTAAAACTCAAGACTCTCATTCTTCTTATGTGTCTGCCCGGAATCAAGCCAAATCTGTACTTCGACTTGCCAAGCACTCTTTCATCAATAATAAATGCACTGAACTATTCAACTCTAGCTCTTCCCAAGCATTCTGGTATCTAGCCAAAAACCTCTCCAACAATTTCTCTTCCCCGTCTTTCCCTCCCTTTTCCCACTCTGATGGCACAACCATCACTTCTTCCTCTGACAAAGCTAAACTCTTCGCTCAAACTTTTGCTAGAAACTCCACCTTGGATGATTCCGGTGCAATACCTCCCTCCTCTCTCTTACTTATGCCTAATATCATAATCTCTTCTAAAGATGTACTTTCTACCCTCTCTGGGCTTAATACTAATAAGGCGTACGGTCCGAACGGTGTTCCTCCTGTTGTACTCAAAAACTGTGCTTCCGTGCTGACTCCCTGCCTAGGCAAACTCTTTCGTCTCTGTCTATCTTCTAACGTCTTCCCTTCATGCTGGAAGTTTGCTCTCATTCAATTTGTCCCAAAGAAGGGTGACCGCTCTCAACCCTCCAACTATCGTCCAAATTGCTCTCATCTCTTATATTCCTAAAGTTTTTGAAACTATTCTTGCTTCCAAATTTCTTAAGCATTTATCTTCTCATAATCTGATCTCAGATCGCCAGTATGGCTTCCTTAAGGGTCGCTCTTCTGGTGATCTTCTTTCATATCTTACTAACTCTTGGTCATCCTCCTTTCTGGACTTCGGTGAGACTTTTTCTATTGCACTAGACATATCGAAAGCCTTCGATAAAGTCTGGCACTAATCTTTAATTTCTAAAATACCCTCCTTCGGTTTCTATCCCTCCATCTGTGCCTTTGTCTCTAATTTCCTCTCCGGCTGTTCCATAGCTGCGGTTGTGGACGGCCATCGCTCACTTCCTCACCTTATAAACTCCGGTGTTCCTCAGGGCTCTGTCCTATCTCCTATTCTCTTTCTAATTTTTATAAATGACCTTCTCAACTGTACCTCAACTCCCATCCATTCATACGCAGACGACTCAACCTTACACTACTCCATTAGTTTTTCAGAACGCCCAAGCCAGCAATTCCTCAACGACAAACGGAATGAAGCCATAGAACACTTAAATTCTGATCTAAGTACTATCTCCAATTGGGGCAGAGAAAACCTTTTTACCTTTAATGCTTCCAAAACCCAATTTCTCCATCTATCTACCCGTCAGGAACTCCCTGCAGACTATTCCTTATTCTTCAACAATACAAAAATCAATCGTTCATCTTTTCTCAATATTCTTGGTGTCTCTTTTTCTTCTGCTCTCAGTTGGAAGGACCATATTACCAGTCTTGCTAAGGCAGCCTCCCAGAAGCTGGGTGTGCTCAACCGCCTTAGAGGGTTCTTTACCCCTGCTCAGCTTCTAGCTCTGTACAGGGGCATAGTGCGTCCTTGCATTGAGTATTGTTCACATGTGTGGGTAGGTTCCTCTCACACCACTCTCCTAGACAAAATTGAAAGGAAGGCCTTTCATATCATTAACTCCCGTCGACTCACCAACTCTCTGCAATCACTCTCTCTTCGCCGCAACATTGCATCTCTCTCGCTATTCTATCGCTACTATAATAATCAGTGTTCCTCAGAGCTTTCCCAGTGTAGCCTATACCACCTCCTTTACATAGGGCACGTGGTACCCGTCTTGCAACACAATCCCACCCCCACTCAGTGTAACTCTCCAACCCAAGAGTGAAACGTTACTCTCAGTCTTTCTTCTATTCAACAGCTGAGCTCTGGAACCCTCTCCCAGAATCAGTCTTTCCCTCTTCCTATGATTTAAATTGCTTCAAACTCCGCGTGTCCAGGCATTTTGGCTCGGACGTCCCTTGATTTTGGCCCTGTCACTCCTTCAACTTTGGGGGAGGCACTCGCTATAGGCAGTTCTGCCTTTTGCTTCCCTCACTCACATAGAAAAACAAAATCCGTCTCATTAGTAGTTTTATGAGTGATAAATTGTGTTACTATTAGTGGACTCCAATAAATATATAATAATGGCAGAATACAATGGATATGATGGCAAACTGTAAGGAATCAGGTTTTCGGAGGCATTTAAGGCATTCAAGGCATTCAAGGCATTCAAGGCATTCAAGGCATGCAATGCATGTTTGGGTATTTTTGTAGTTGGTATTTTTGTAGCTCAGGCACTTGGAATTCTTTTGCCCAACCCATTTCAGGCAATGTAATTTGCCTCATTTTTCCCCCACTTAATTCTGGCACATTGCTACTGTTGTCCGTCTTGTTGGCCGTGTACAGTTGCCCACATAAGTTCTGTTCGTCATCATGACATTATGTATGAAGGTAAAATTAATATGAATGAATTGCGAGTGTGATTCTTTTTAATTATTTTTTGACTAGTCAGATGAGTTAACCACTGAATAAGAAACTACACTCGTAATTTAGCCATGCATATATTATATTTCCATGTATAAGATCACGGATAATAATGGAACCATGTGGGCAACTATGCATGCGGAAGAGACTATATTTGTCGGCCGTTGCCTTTATTTATACTTTTCTTTTTGTATTTATTTATTTTGTTATTATTTGTTATTAATAAGTGACATGCTGCCATCGTCACTGCCGTGTATCAGCTGCCCATGCACTTTGTAGTACATCAATAACATTTGTCATGTGCATTAGGCCTGTGGTTAACTCTGACACATCATTTTTGAAGGTGAAAAGTCTCCCCTCGCCCCAATAGGGGCCATTTTATATATGTGTGTTTATAAACAGAGTCTACCGATGTTCGTGGGTTTAGGTTCGCCCACCTCCCCGTTAGGAGTCACTCCCCAAAAACATCTTTTGTTGGGCATACCATAGAAACCTGGCCACTCTGTAGCAAAGTTTTACATATGCTTTAGGCCTATTTTAAATTCAATTCTTATCAATGTTCATGGGGCAAGGTCCCACCCTCCACCCGGTGGGAACCATTTTTTTTTTTTTTATTTTAACAGATAATATATATGTGCATTATGTCTATAACATTGTCAATCATTATCAATTATCAAAGGGTTTGGGTTTACCCCCTCTCCCCACAAAAAGTCAAACTTCCCAAAACACCTATGAAAGGGTATTTTCCTGGAATAGTGCCAAATTTGGTTATACAATACATAATATACAATAGTTGTATGCTGTTGTACAAAACTGTATATTTTCACGGCTCTAAGTAACACCCTCCCACATCTCCACCCTTAAAATCTTGGGACGTGAACCATACATACATACATGTATAGGCCGAGTGCTCCACACAATATGCAGTTTCGGTCTCACATCATAATGGCGGCGCTCCAGGCAGCCCTGTTCAGAGCTGCCTCACTTGTCAGGTTTTCTTAATTCAAGATTGGACCATTAGATCTGATCCTATGTCTTTCTTGGTCTACCCCTTGGTACAGCTACCTCCACGTTCACGGACTGACATCTTTTTATCCAACTTAGTTCATCCATCTTCTCCACATAACCAAACCATCCAAGCCTGCTAGTACGCATCTCATCACTGATACTCTTGATACCTAACCATCTCCTCAGCTCTTCACTAGTTATCTTTTCTTGCAATTTGGCCTCTCACATCCATCTCACCATTCTTATGTTGTTACGTTTCATTCTATTAATATCATCCGCTTTGACAGGCCAGCTTTCTGAAGCATGTCAATGTGCTTCTAACACATGAAGTAACATACACCTTTCCCTTCAGTGGGAGAGGGAGTCTTCTCATGGTTGGTAATGGCAGCATTTCTATGACCTTTCACCAGTCACATCTAATTCTGGTGATGGTGGCAGCCTCGGCCCCACCACCGGCAGATATGGTATCTCCCAAGTAGCAAAACTAGTCCACCATTTCCAGTGACTCATTGATAAAATTAACACTCTCGAACCAGTTCAAACACAAGCTTACATTTGCATATGCATAACAAAAATCTCAACTTCAGATTTCTTCCTCGGTAGAGGTGCCTTTATTCTACATCAGCGCTTCTTCCCATGATGTACCCAGCAGTGACAGACGCTAGACTGAATTGCATTCATGCCCACATTTTCTCTGCATACTGCACATGAGTACATGAATACACCACATTTGTTCACCTTTCCAAACCCCAATCTACTGTGCAAAACCTTGGTTATATTTATATTAACTTGCAACACCCTCTCTCCTTCTTCTGAATATGGCCTAGGCATCCGGCACACTATCTGCGATAAGAACTAGGTTATCTGCATATAGCAGTTCCCGAGGGAGCCCACTTTTTAATATCCAGATAGTTCCTCCAGAACCATAAATAATGGAGAGGGCTTAACACAGAGCCCTGGTGGACTCTAACGCGAACTGCATACTCCTCACTCAGTACACCATTCACCTTCACTACTGTTTGTGAATTCTCGTACATCCTCATTATCACATGCACCAGCCTCTCCTCTGCTCCAAGATTTCTCATAGCCCACTGTACAACATCTCGGGGCACCCTATTTAAATCCTTCTCCAGGTCTAGAAACACAAAGTACAGTTACCTATTTTCAAGTAAATATCTTTCCTGCACCTGCCTGGCTATGAAGATTCTACCAATTGTCCTGGCATGCCAAACTGCATATCATCGATAGACATGCTTTCCCTGATCATAACTTCAAACATTAACATTAAGGAACTCCTAGCGCCAGGCAACTGGGGCTATATGGCACTAAAGGAGAGCAAAAATCGGATCAGAAAAAAGGGAGATTGAATATCATTAAGTAACCGAAAATGAAGAAGGAAGGACATAATGCGGTTAATAGAGAAGAAGAATGTCAGCAAGATTGGGAGGACGACGGAGAAGAGACAAAAAAGGAAAGAAGCAGGAACTGACCACAGAATACAGGGGACAGTCAAGGAAAATATTGGAAACAGAGAGGCTAACATGACAGCAGTAACAAAGAAGCAGAGGAGTACTTGGCATCAAATAGGAATGGGTAAGCCTGGTATGGCCAATTCACAAATGAGCCAATGCAGTTTCCTAATGTCTACGATGGTGAAGGGGGTTAGACCAAATTGAAACTGTAAATTTAACAGTACAGAGTTTATTAGCAGAAATAGTCTGCCATCTCGACAAAATAAACGAAGATAAAGCAGGGAAGAAAATCAGAGGTTGGAAGAGAAAGCAAGGATAGGTCACCCAGCTCAATAGCAGCACGAGCAAGGCCATCAACCAACTCATTACCGTTGAGGCCAACACGGCTGGGCACCCAGCAAAATAGTACCATTTTCTCCCAGGCGCAAAAGCCATTCATGAATGGCTAAAACCAGAGGATGAGCAGCAGGTAAGGAGTGCAAAAGAAGGAGGACACTGTAAGATACACAGAAGAGCGTGAAGGAAGAAGAAGTGAAGGAGATCATGCAACGTAAAGCAAAGTAGATACCATAAAGCTAGGCTGTTAAAATACTGAATACAGAAGGAAGATATTATGGATATGAACAGGAAGGAAAGAGGAGGGGGCAAGTATTAGCTTTTTGTTACTAAGCTGCTCTCTATTCCACTCAAACTGCACATCGAATAATCGTTCGTAGTGTACCTTCCAAGGATATCTGATTTCTTCGTCAGCACAAACAATTGTCTCATTATCATTTCTGACACACTTTTCTCCTACATCTCTATACTGTCATCCTTAACTCGCCTAGTTAACCCTGTCCGACATAAGTTACTAACTTACTGACGGGGTGGCGGAGCGCCCTGTATTTCCAACACAACACTCTCTCTGACTCTGAGGTACCGGTAGAAGTCGGAGGTATTTGGGGTTGCTACCAACTGACAGATTCTGATCTAACTTACCTAACTAACTGAGCTCAATAGTGTCTCATATAACTTACCTAACTAACTGAGCTCAATAGTGTCTCATATAACTTACCTAACTAACTGAGCTCAATAGTGTCTCATATAACTTACCTAACTAACTGAGCTCAATAGTGTCTCATATAACTTACCTAACTAACTGAGCTCAATAGTGTCTCATATAACTTACCTAACTAACTGAGCTCAATAGTGTCTCATATAACTTACCTAACTAACTGAGCTCAATAGTGTCTCATATAACTTACCTAACTAACTGAGCTCAATAGTGTCTCATATAACTTACCTAACTAACTGAGCTCAATAGTGTCTCATATAACTTACTTATTGAGTTACTTCACATGATGCGATTGCTTCATCATATGATACTCTTGGGCATACCGCCATATGACGCGATCGCGTCATAGATACTGGTACTGTGTCCCAGTAATAGCTATAAGGGGGGATGGGTCGTTTTTCTGGTCCCCTTTCTACCTCATGTTTTCATTAGTTTTCAGATTTTATGACGTTCAGCCCATTAGTTTAGCGATGTTATGACCTTTCGCCCCATTTCTTTGCCAATATTAAGATCTTTCGTGCCATTTAGGTGTGGATTTTGTCCTGGCGAGTGATAGCGAGCCTGTAATTTTTGGAGAAACCGGCCTTCAGCCGGGACATTTTTCTACCAAAAAATTTAAAAATGTATCTCGAAGAGGGATCTAGGGGGTGTATTTTAAATATTAATGGAGGTCTAGGGAGGAAACTAAGGTAATAATTAATATCTGAAAAAATGGCCAACAATTAAACCCTCTCCCCTTAATTGGAGAGGTAATCTATAGTGCACGGAATTATCAGCGAATCACCTCTAAGTAGAAGCTCTAGCTCAAAGGGACCTATTGCAAATTCCCCAGCTTAAATGGAGATGGGTCGTTTTCTGGTCCCCATTCTTCCTCATGTTTAGCCCCATTAGTTTTCAGATTTTAAGAAGTTCGACCCATTAGTTTGGCAATTTTAAGACCTTTCGCTCGATTTATGTGTCACTATTAAGACTTTTCGTGTTATTTAGGTGTCTATTTTACCCTGGCGATCTATAGCGAGCCTGTAATTAAAGAGGAATCGGCCTCCGGCAGGGACATTTTTAATCGAAAAATACACAAGTATATCTTGAAGGAGGGTCTTGGGCAGGTGTTTTCTGTTTTAAGCTTGATGAAGGTACAGGGAGGAAACTAAAATAATAATACGTCCATCTCCCTTTAAGTGGAGGTATTTAGTTTGTTCACTAGACCTCCATCAAGCTTAAAATTAAACCCCCTTGAGTCCCTTTCAAGATAAATTTGTAAATTTTTTGGTAGAAAAATGTCCCGGCCGAAGGCGGGGACATTTTAAATTACAGGCTCGCTATCGCTCGCCAGGATAAAATTTACACCTGAATGGCACGAAAGGTCTTAAAATGGGGTGAAAGTTCTTAAAATCGCTAAACTAATGGGGAAACGTTTTATAATATCAAAAGCAATGGGGCTAAACATGAGGGAGAAAGGGGTGAAGAAAAAATCCCTCAAGTCGACATCTCCCCTTAAACAGTGATATAGATTATAGCGGTAATATTAGTCAGTTTACGAGCTAGATTATATGTGAACTGTTGACTCTGACTGTACTTCACTATAATCTGTTCATTCTAGTTTGGCCAGAAATCGTAACCTCTAATCTCTGTAACTCAAAAAGGGCTAGAGCAAATGAACTGCCAATGTATACACATATTCCCTAACCAACTCTTCCTATTTGGTAGACATATTAACTCGATTAATCTAGTCCTTTTTGAGTTATGAGAGGTTAGGGGTTACGATTTCTGCCCCACCTAGAATGAAAGGATTATTGGAACTGGATGGATGGGTGCGGACAAAAAAGGGCGAAGGGAAGTGATCGACCCAATGTCCTTTATGTGGATGTGATACTCTGTGGTGCTCGAGTTGTTAAGCCATTCAGTACCAGGGACGTCCTTTTCATCATATTCTGGCAACTATTAGATATATTTTATTCAGCTTAGGAAGGATCTCTAGTCAAACTATCTCAACCAACCCTCTTAACTACCACTGATCCTTCCTAATATCGTCTAAATAAATCTAAAATATAACATAAGACACGTCGCTGGTACGCCAAGGGATAATAATACATAAGTGAAACCTTATACGACTAAAACAACAATATCCTTTTAGCCACTTATAATTATATCTTACAAAATTGTGGAAAAAAATTCCTGTGGATGGAGTTCATCCCACCACTCTTAAGTTATGGTATATGTGAATGTTTTGCTTCCAGACCCAACTAATACAATAATAGTGACCGACCAGTTAATTTAGGCTTAAAAAGCTTGAAATCCTGAAAATACCAATAGGTGTTTACTCAACAAGAGTCAACATCCCTTCATAAGCCAGTGAAATGTTATTAGCGACAACCCATTGGATTTTTGTTTTTGTTTTTATGTTTTCCAAACTTTTCCTGTAATTATAAAAACGTTATATAGCGAACTTTGAAATTAACATGCTCAGTAACTACTGGTCGTACGAGGAGCATACCTATATAAATGGAAATAGCGTAAGCTACTCTACAACCTCCCATACACTTTATCTTCTACTTTGCCGTGTTCCTGTGTAAAATATTGTAAAACTAAAACAAAAAAGTTAAAATGTTCACCTAATTACCTTAGACTTTCACATGTTTTCTCAGAACCTATATTGTCGCACTTTCGGATGTTACTCTAAAATGATTATTGGACCTATAGGAATGGTGTATATACCATTGGAAAGGTAATTAAAAACACTACAAGTCCTATATAGCCAATTTACTCTAGCCAACTTTGTTTGGTTGCAGGGTGTTGTCACAGTCGTACAATTCTACAAAATAATTTCACCTTAACACTAGATTAGCGGGCTAGCGGTTTATTTATATGTATCGCCCAGCGGGGTGTTTTTAGCCAAAATAGGGCTGTTTACGTGATCATTTTCATGCCTAAATAAGACCCAGAGCGTAAAACAAGTATCTATCCCTGAAAGGGCATAATCAGAGCTTTCCAATGACACCATAACGATCCTTTTATGATGGCTAGTTTTCTTGCAACAACCGCGCAACGCGAGTGCAAAAAGCATGTAATTCGGCACTTTCCCCATACAATTCAGTA
Source organism: Paralithodes platypus (assembly GCA_032716605.1). Lineage (NCBI taxonomy): Eukaryota > Metazoa > Arthropoda > Malacostraca > Decapoda > Lithodidae > Paralithodes > Paralithodes platypus. The sequence goes on along the minus strand of CM064571.1, from coordinate 5,199,577 downwards.
TGTAGCGAGTGAGAGAGGGAGGGAGGAGGTGGGATTCGTGTCAGTAGGTTCGCCGCGGTGGTCTGGAGCAGTCATACGCTCGCTACTCTCCTGCCACCACTTGTCTCTCTCTCTCAGCAACATTACGTGCTGAAATTGCCACACGACCTATGTCGAGCGCCGCCAGATAGTCCAGATTTATTATACTCGACTTATGTTGCGCGCCGATAGGTCGGGGTAATTCATAATCACCTAAATCCAAAAATACACAAAATATATAAAATGTTCCTTATAGCAACTACAGACACACCTATTGTGAGTTGTTTGATCACATACAGCACGTGCTATAGGGATTTCTGTAGGAGTAGAATGGGTCGTAGTAGTGCTATAGTTTGCAACCTTTTGTTTCCTAAACTGTAAGAAAAAAGCAAAAAAAAAAAAAAAAAACATTTTTTTTTGACCTAGTTTTATGGTCACAGACCCCTGTGCCAAATTGCATTTACATTGGAAGTAAGGCCTGGAAGTCAGTAAATAACCGGTCGGTCCCCTTAAGAGGGTAGTGCTTGTTTGCTAATCTATATATTCATTTATTAATCTATTTTGAGCTTCCTTGCTAGACCTCCATCAAGCTTAAAAAGAAGCCCCCTAGATCCCCTTTCAAGATAAATTTGTACATTTTTCGGTAGACAAATTTCCAGGCCGAAGGCCTGTACATCATCTCTCTCACTATTACGATAATCAGTGTTCCTCAGAGCTCTCTGTGTATACCAACCCCTCTTCGTAGAGCACATAGAACCCGTCTTGCATCACAATCCTTCCCCTGCTCTGTGCAACTCTCCAACTCAAAGAGTGAAACATTATTATCAATTGTTCTTCTATTCAACAGCTGAGCTCTGGAATTCACTCCTAGAATCAGTCCTTCCCTCTTCCTATGACTTAGGTTGCTTCAAACTCCGTGTGTTCAGGCATTTTGGCTCGAACATCCCTTGACGTTGGACTTGTTACTTTTTCAACTCTGTGGGAGGCACTCGCTACAGGCAATTTTGCCTCTTGTCTCCCTCACTCACATAGAAAATAAATAAAAACAAACTCACGCCATATTATTCATTCTCAAATACTGAATATGTATCGAAACAGACACAATATTGATGCATGTCTATATAACCAAGATCGCCGCAATGTTGTTGGCACGTGTTGGTGGCAGGTAATAATAATTCTATCTATCTCTCTCCCTTCTCTGAAATCTCCATCTTATGAGATTTCAACGTTCACCACCGCCAATGGCTCTCCTCTCACTTTACTGACCAACCTGGTGAACAAGCCTACGTCTTGTCTATCATAAATGACCTAGAGCAGCTGGTCCAGCAACCCACCCATATCCCGGATTGCTTCGGATATCGGCCCAACATTCTTGACTAATTTCTGACTTCTAACCCTTCTTCTCATACTGTCAATCTTTTCTCTCCTTTGGGCTCCTCCAACCATAAACTTATCTCCATCACCTGTCCTATCTCTTCAGTACGGTCATCCGATCCTCCCAGCCGGCGGCTCTTGTGGCACTTTGGCGCTGTCGACTGGGAGGCTCTCCGGCAGTATTTCTTTGATTTCCCATGGAATTACTTCTGCTTCCTTGGCCAAGGAACCTCGGAGAGTGCTGAACGCATTACCAAGGTAATCCTCTCGGGCATGGAAGCGTACATTCCATTTTCTTTCCCTCAGTCTAATGCCAAAAAATCTTGGTTTACTCACGCTTGTTCTACTGCTGTCCACAACAAGGAGGAACCATTCAAACGGTACCGATGCCTTAAAACTCAAGAATCTCATTCTTCCTATGATTCTGCCCGGAATCAAGCTAAATCTGTTCTTCGACTTGCCAAGCACTCTTTCATCAATAATAAATGCACTTAGCTATCCAACTCTAGCTCTTCCCAAGCTTTCTGGCATCTAGCCAAAAACTTCTCCAACAACTTTTCTTCCTTGTCTTTCCCACCCCTTTTCCACTCTGATAGCACAACCATCACTTCTTCCTCTGACAAAGCTCAACTCTTTGCTCAAACTTTTGCCTTGGATGATTCCGGTGCTATTCCTCCCACTCCACCCCCTTCTCTCCTACTTATGCCTAATATCCTAATCTCTTCTAAAGATGTACTTTCTACCCTCTCTGGGCTTAATACTAAGAAGGCGTACGGTCCGATTGGTGTTCCTCCTGATGTTCTTAAAAACTGTGCTTCCGTGCTGACCCCCTGCTTAGGCAAACTCTTTCGTCTCTGTCTCTCCTCTAACGTCTTTCCTTCTTGCTGGAAGTTTGCTCTCATTCAACCTGTCCCAAAGAGTGGAGTGGTCTTGCCACTGGCCTGGTAATCCAAAGGTCCCGGGTTCAAATCCCGATGTATCAATGGGAAGATATTATTGGGATGGAATTTGTGCTGTACCTAGTATCAGTGCATTACCACAAGCCCACCGAAACGTCAATAAAATACCCTCATTGTTCCCTGATTAAATAGCACTGTATGAATATTCCCATTTTCAAAATATGCTATAGGGGTGCAATGCCTGGTGAATTATCTGCTCAACAGGTGGCGTTGTGTGTGTGTAAGTGTGAGAGTCCGAGTGTAGGGGGTAAGACAGTGAAGCACGGGAACGAGGTGGCTTCAGAGATGGGGTCGTTTTGGGCCATGAGTGAGCACCGTGCCTCATGTGAAGGCAAGATGGCAGGTGCTCGTTGTACTCTACGTGCTTCACATGTCTCACTCCCTAGACTGGAACAAGACCTCACAGGCTTCACTGTTCATTGTAAAGCGGTGAATGTTAAGGGTCTCAGCCTATGCCCGAGAGGAAGTAAGTTGGAATATAGAAAAAAAAAAAAAAAAAAAAAAAAAAAGGGAGACCGCTCTCAACCCTCCAACTATCGTCCAATTGCTCTAATCTCTTGTATCTCTAAAGTTGTTGAAACTATTCTTGCTTCCAAATTTCTTAAGCATTTCTCTTCTCATAATATGCTCTCAGATCGCCAGTATGGCTTCCTTAATTAACGGCACCGGCCGCTTTTTACTCCGGAACGTGTCAATGGAATTCGTCTGTATTTCATAAGAGTTGGTACACATATAGGGCACCTAAAATAAGAGAGATTTCCAATTTTTTAATTATCTAGGACCATTATTTTTTGAGTTAGGTGAGAATTAGTGTGATTTTTTTTTTTTTTTTTGTAAAATCGAAGACTCATTTAAATGTTGTTGCTTGATTGTTTCAATGCATTGGGGGTACTAACAATAGGTGTAGTCACAATAGCTAATCTTTACTTTTTCCATTTTTGATCTAATTTTGCAATGAGGGAGTTTGCAATTAGGTACAAATTAGGTGACAAATGTCTCGGGTTGCTGTGTCGAAATGGTTAAGAAATAAAAACAAATGAAGATGTTGTATTGTAGGGAATTTTATGCCCTTTCCAATGACACCCGAATCATTGTTGTAGCATGTTTGGTTACGGAGATAATGCGCCGACAAGTGAACTTTCTTACGTGAGGTACTAAGGCATGAGAGCTGTTGCAAGCCAGCCGGCCAGCCGCACCCTACCTCTCTCGCGGCTTGGAGCACACTGCTCATTCTCCTCCACCACCACCACACCCTTCGTTGTTACCAGGGTTGAGTATCAGATACTGCTAGGAAAAATATCTAAAAACGTCATATTTTAACCAAAAATTCATCTTTTTCATATTTTTTTTTGGCAGTTCCGAAACCAATAAAGCATTTTCTATGCGTCTGCGCGACCCGCGACCAGCGAAAGTTTGAAACTAGCCCAGAAATAATATGCTTCCAGATGGAATATTGCCTCAGGATTTTAACTGATGATAGAGGGATGGGTGATGATGCCATATATCGGGTTGCGCAATATTGCCGTTTTGAGCACTTTTCCGAGTTAAAAGCGGCTGGTCCCCTTAAGGGTCGCTCTACTTGTGATCTTCTTTCATATATTACTAACTCTTGGTCATCCAACTTTCGGGACTACGGTGAGACTTTTTCTGTTGCATTAGACATACCGAAGGCCTTCGATAGAGTCTGGCACAAATCTTTAACCTATAAACGGCGAGCAGGGTGTATTGAACACCACTGTTCTGGGCGAGCATATTAGGCTCCATTCATGCCTATAATCATCATTTTACGATAAATATCGTTATTACTTATTCATATGCGCCTATTTTACCTTCACTATGAAGATCGTAACCTATAACAACAATAAAACAAGTGGAAATATAATTTTTCTGATCAAAATCGCGAATATACATGGAGCAGCCCATTCATGAATTATGGAGCAAATTGAGGCAACCCCTCCCTTCACGAGGCCTCAAGCCTGACTGAGCTTACTCATTCACACTCTCGCTTGTGTAACACACTCACTAGGCACATAAGCACATCCTTCACACAGTTTGCTAATGTTAGCACAAAAATATACCAACGAATTATGGAATAATAGGGAAAATAGGTGATAATTGAAGGGGGAGGAGTGATATGAGGTATAGGGAAAACAAATAAATAAAATAAAATAAAACAAAAATTGTTTAGTGCTACTGGGGCCATTTAATTTTTTTTTTGTTAGGCCTTCCCTCTTAAGAGCTTTGCCGCCGTTGCCCAGTAAAACTTCTTAAGAGCTTTCTCGCCGTTGCCGGGTTAATTTCCAAACTGCCCTCCTTCGGTTTCTGTCCCTCCATCTGTGCCTTTGTCTCTTATTTCCTTTAAGGCCGTTCCATAGCTGCGGTTGTGGACGGCCATCGCTCATTTCCTCATCCTATCAACTCCGTTGTTCCTCAGGGTTCTGTCCTATCTCCTATTCTCTTTCTAATTTTAATTTTAATAAATGATCTTCTCAACTGTACATCCAGTCCCATCCATTCATATGCAGACGACTCTACCTTACACCACTCAATTACTTTTCCAGAACGCCCCAGCCAGCAGTCCCTCAAAAGCAAAGGTAATGAAGCCAAAAAATGCTTATCTTCTGATCTAGCTACTATTTCCAATTGAGGTAGAGAAAACCTTGCTGCATTTAATGCTTCCAAAACTCAATTAATCCATCTTACTACCGTCAGGAACCTCCAGAGGACTATCCCTTATCCTTCAACAATAGAAAAATCAACCCTTCATCTTCTCTCAATGTTCTAGGTGTCTTTTTTTCTTCTGCTCTCAATTGGATGGACCATATTACCAGTCTCGCTAAGGCAGCCTCCCAGAAGCTGGCTGTGCTCAACCGCCTCAAGGGGTTCTTTCCCCCTGCGCAGCTTCTTGCTCTGTACAGGGGCACAGTGTGTCCTTGTATTGAGTATTGTTTACATGTGTGGGGAAGATCCTCTCACACCGCACTCCTAGATAAAGTAGAAAGGAAAGCCTTTCGTATCATTAACTCCCGTCCACTCACCAACTCTCTGCAATCTCTCTCTCTTCGCCGCAATGTTGCATCTCTCTCGCTATTCTATCGCTACTACAATAATCAGTGTTCTTCGGAGCTTTCTCAGTGTATACCACCTCCTTTACGTAGGGTACGTAGTGCCCGCCTTGCAACACAATCCCACCCCTACTCTGTGCAGCTCTCCAACCCAAGAGTGAAACGCTATTCTCAGACTTTCTTCTATTCAACTGCTGAGCTCTGGAACTCTCTCCCAGAATCAGTCTTTCCCTCTTCCTATGACTCAAATTGCTTCAAACTCTGTGTGACCAGGCATTTTAGCTCGAACGTCCCTTGATTTCGGCCCTGTCACTCTTTGAAATCTGGGGGAGGCACTCTCTGCAGGCAGTTATGCCTTTTGTCTCCCTCATTCACATAAAAAATAAAAAAGTACAAAGCCTGTCATTACTCTGTATCTCGTCCCTCGCATTAATGTTCATCCCCAAAAAGGCTTAGGTCTCATGTCATAGACTTCAATAGTTCTTAGGACAGATAATTAACACTAACCGGGTATATACACGTAGTTGTTCCAGGACAATCATTCTACTAAACATTACGTAACTTTTCATAAGTTTACCTTCTTGCGTCTCACTTCACTTAACATACATCGACTTAATTTAGTTTACGTTTGATTGGGTACATTATTCTGATTAAGTTAGATATGCTAATGTAATTTATATTTTGCTTTAGCTAAAATTAGACGATAGATATAATATACATTATGCATGCATCAAAGATAATATATAAAAATCAACTCACACATGTATTTCTAATTTGAATATAATTTTCTTATGAATTCAGAATTAATTGGGAAACATATGATGGTATATTGTGCGAGGATCGTAGTGTCAATTCCTAGCCAGTGTTAGCGAGGAAGCCGGCCGGCTACCAACTGTCTGTGATCGATCAGATTGGGAACCAGCCTTTGTCTCCTTCATTATCATAGTCAACGAGAATAATTGATCCACGGGTCAACTTGGCAACAAATACAACAATAATTCTCAGTTGATGTACTTGGTGACTGGAAGGCTTTCTCATTATATTTACTTAATTTAATTTTTTAATATGGGGAGGCTGAACCCTCCGCTGAGCCCAGATTTGTTTTGTTTTCTTGTTCTATAATGCTTCTTTCAACATAGGAGAATAGCATAGGAGGGAACAAAAAAACGTTTCGCATCCATAACCCCCCGGGCCGGGGGTTCGACCTCGACCCCCGAAAAACTGAAAAAAAATCTTTCTGCGTGTCTGTAGTCTAAAGGGCTTCTGTAAGCAATAGAAATTATCATATGAGGGCATAAACACCCATATGATATCCCTAGAGCCCCCTTCGGGGGGCCCCAATATCATGGATTTTGGTAAGAAATTGTTTTATAAATTCTGCCTAGCATACCCCTGACGAAAATTTGGTTTAGTTGGTCATAAAACTCGATCTTCTATGTGCGCGCTATGGTAGAAAATGGAAGCTAAGGACGACTAACTATTTTATCTGTCCCAAAAATGTTTTTGACTGATGAAAATCTATGAATTTCAGTGGTTTGCTATCATATTTTGGCACTTACGAGTGCCACTATATGTTTATGTATTGCTCAAATGCATTCCCCTTCTAAATACAATACATAGGGGTATATATGAACGCCTGTCCGTTTAAATAATTGCCGTTTGGCGAAAATATCCGAGTTTTGAAAATTTTGGAGTCAAATCAGCTATAACCCAAAATAATTATATAATATATTTTTTTCAGCACCTTCCATTATTCAATAGGGGTTAATTTAAATGGCACGGTGTAGGGGATGCTCGTAGGATATACCATGCAAAAATTGCGGGAAATTTGATCAATTTTGAGTGACTAGATGATTTTTACAATAGTGCAATGAAATTATGCGCTCACGCGCGCGCGCGCACATAGAGAGCTGATTTTATCAGCGAGTCTTAGTATTTCCATTGGTAATAAGATGCTATAATGCCAGAAACACAATCTCTTATACAGGCTGACTTGGGGGTCAAACCTTCAGCCTCTCCTTTTTAACATCTTAAGTACGAGAGTTCCTTCCAAAGCTGAACTCGATACTACACCTGAAGGATGATGTTTGATGATGTTAGCCGAAAAAAGTTAATCCTTGAGGCCCATTTCAAGCTGAATAAAATGGTCTCACATAGAATATAATACAAGAGTATGTACTGTATATAATTGAGATAGATATTCATTCAGCCGAAATGTCAATCCTTTGAAATCCCAATGTCCTTCATAGACTGAATAATATGGCTTATCCATAGCTAAAATATAATTTACACATTGATATAATGTGATACTGTATTGTAATATTGTTTTAAACAATTCATAATATTTGTGTCTACAAGCTACAGTAGTACACTGATCATCATCGTATACATTGTTCAGGTTCTTTATATTACTATACAATTGTCATGGTATATAATGCATTGATCAACGTTGTACCAGTTATTAGAGCATGGATTGTTAGTAAGTGATAGAGTTCAGCCAATGTTAATGGGCTAGAGGCTGGGTTTTTTTGTCTATTAATTAATTTATTATATAATTTTATACTTTCCTCGCTAGACCTCCATCGAGCTTAGAAACACACCCACTAGACCCTCTTTCAAGATAAATTTGTACATTTTTCGGTAGGAAAATGTCCCGGTCGAAGGCCGATTATTTCTAAAATTTCCATTCATTTCCATTCACATATGCATAGCCTACGTGAGTTGCAGTTAGGATGTGTGTACATGCTTAGATTGATATGCAGGATTCGAAGTTGCATAATACATCGTAGGCAGTGTCCACCAACCTTTAACTGTCTTCGTGGTGCGATGCATAAGGTGTTGATTTTCGGTGTGAGCATCTTGGGTTCGAATCCACGGACTGCCACATGTGTTTGTAAATTTCATTAATCGATTTTAGGAGTATTGTTGGTTGTTGGAAGGAACATAATAATTACATGCTCGCTGTCGCTCGCCAGGAGAAAAAATGGACACCTAAATGGCACGAAAGGTCTTAATATTGACAAAGAAATGGGGTGAAATGTCTCAAAATCGCCAAACTAATAGAACGAACGTCTTAACATTTCAAAACTAATATGCTAAACATGAGGGAGAAGCAGGTCCAGAATCATTAATGGACTTTCACACATTCTTTCTACGGTCGATGAGTGTCTGATATTTGGTAAGCTGGTCCAGTTCTCGTAAGAGAGTAATATCTTATAATTTAAGCAGTTTGAGTATAGGAAGGGTCTTGCTGTGCTGGTGCTTCAAACAACATTAGATAAGGAACCTGAGGCTAGACTTATACAAAGGAAAGCAAACCACAACAGACCGACTGGTCCTGGCGAGGCTGCTCGTGTTTAAGGGGGTATGCTTATTTGTTGGTCTATATATACATTTTGTAGTTCATTTTTTAGTTACCACCCTAGACCTTCATCCAGCTTAAAAAACACCCCTAGACTCCCTTTCAAAATAGATTTGCATATTTTCGGTAGAAAAATGTTCCTTCTAAAATTACAGGTTTGCTATCGATCACCAGGAAAAATAAATCGACACTTAAATGGCACGAAAGGTCGTAATATTGACAAAGATATGGGGCAAAAGGTCTCAAAAACGCCAAACTAACGGAAAGAATGTCTTAAAATACCAAAACAAATATGCTAAACATGAGGGAGAAGGGGTTTAGAACAAATGGCTGCCTCCCCCTTAAGTAAAAGGAGAAGTAGCATATGTAAGTACCTAATATAATTGTCCTTACTTATTCGGATATGGAATTAACTAGACGGGGGTTTGATTGCAAAACAAATATCTAAATGTATTGCGAACGACAACTCAACCTCGCACTAATTAACATTTCGGGAGCTTATTCAAAATGTATACGACGTGGTTGAAAAACTAAAAAATCCAGTTTGATATGAATCGTTGTCCAGCAAATTCGGAACCATTTCCGCTTGTGTAACTCGCCTGGTGAACTGTGATGTATTTGAGAACAACTACATTATCATGACCATTGACCATTTCCGCTTGTGTAACTCGCCTGGTGAACTGTGATGTATTTGAGAACAACTACATTATCATGACCATTGACCATTTCCGCTTGTGTAACTCGCCTGGTGAACTGTGATGTATTTGAGAACAACTACATTATCATGACCATTGACCATTTCCGCTTGTGTAACTCGCCTGGTGAACTGTGATGTATTTGAGAACAACTACATTATCATGACCATTGACCATTCCCTTATTTACGGAAGATGTACGTTTCGCTTCATATTTATTTTAATGAATAATATACCCTATCTAACTTAAACAAAATTGACTCGGTGTAAGATAAGTGAACTGAGACGATAAGGTGAACTTCTCGGTGTAAGATAAGTGAACTAAGACGATAAGGTGAACTTCTCGGTGTAAGATAAGTGAACTAAGACGATAAGGTGAACTTCTCGGTGTAAGATAAGTGAACTGAGACGATAAGGTGAACTTAACTTAACGTTAGGTAGAATGATTGTCCTGGGAATAATATAATCCCAGTTAGTGTTAATGCTCTGTTTCAGGAATAAGACCACAGCGTCTTATGTGGTGAGCATTAATGGAGGTTGGGCGTATTATATTTGCACATTTATGTATCTTTTAAAAACAAACATCGCTTCCTTCTCAGACCAAAATCAAAGTTTAAAAAAAAAAACACCCCACCCCAAGACTCTCCTTCAAAATATTTTTTTACATTTTTCAATAGAAAAATGTCCCGACCGAAAGCCGTTTCCTCTTAATATACAGGCTCGCTATCGCTTGCCAAGAATAACACGAAACCTAAATGACTCAAAAAGTCTCATTATTGACCTAGAAATGGGGCGAAAGGTCTTAGAATCGTCAAACTATTTTGCCGAATGTCTACACATCTGAAAACTAATGGGGCTGAACATGAAAAAGAAGGGGGACCAGAAAAACGGCCGATCCCCCCCTTAATGTGATGGACTGGCCACAGAGTAATGACAGACCAGTGATGTCATTACCAGCCACCACACACGACAACAGCACTGCGGTCAACTCGCTTAAGGGGGGGGATGGTTGTATTTATTTCATCATTTATGTATCTTTTTTTATATATTTTGTAGTTTCCTCCCTAGACCCACATCAAGCTTAATACACATCCTACCAAGACACTCCTTCAAGATAAATTTGTACATTTTTCGGTAGAAAAATGTACTGGCCGTAGGCCAGTTTCTCTTAAATTACAGGCTCGCTATCGCTCGCCAGCAAAAAATCGACACCTACATGTCATGAAAAGTCTTATTATTGACAAATAAATGGGGCGACAAGTCTTTTAATCACCAAACTAATAGGTCGAACGTCATCAAATCTGAAAACTAGTGGGGCTAGACATGAGGGACAAGGGGGTTTAGAAAAACGACCCATCTCCCCTTAAACAGACATCCAATTCTACCAGTTCAATGTTTTGTCTGTTCTATTATAATTCTCAAATTATCCAGCACTTTTATGTCGTTCTATTTCTGTATATTAGGTTACTCATTGAACTTAAGTTTGAAAACACGTGCACATTGGTAATCTTCAATAAGCTTAGATGCACCGGTGTTTAATTGTCGAGTTGATGTGTCTTTGCATTTACGTAAAACGCATTTGCTATTTATATTATTTTTTCAAATCGGATTGCTCATGGAGTTGAATAGCAAATACTTAACACACTTCGATGATACATGCTGAATATATATATATATATATATATATATATATATATATATATATATATATATATATATATACATATATATATATATATATATAATTATATATATATATATATATATATATATATATATATATATATATATATATATATATATATATATATATATAGTGTTCTTTCTTGAATTGCTTTTGTATATTATATAGGCTATGTGGAATACTTAGTGTAACACACTGGCTTAGAGGTACTAAGATCCCTGAGATAAAGCTGCAGTGGGACACCTATCTATTGCCAGACGCCTCAATCTTCGAGGGGGTGGACACAAATGAATTGTCTCCATGTTTGTGTGTCATCCGTCCCCTCCTCCCACCCAATATAACTTTCCCTCACATACCTTTCAATTCCATCCTTCCACCTTTGTCTCAGTCTACCACTAATTCTATGTCATTCCACCTCACTCTCCATATGGTTTCATACGACCAAACCACTTCAAGGTGTTTTCATCATAGTACGTCTGCATCCACACCATATCACTCTCATAATTCTTCATTCGCCTGTCTGTCTCTCTGTGTGAACCCACACTCTTTTCAAGTAACTCATATCCAGCTCTCTCACTCTTGCTTAACCCGTAAACGACGACCGTCCTCAGTAGAGGTTTTTCTGGTTCTCAATAGATCCAGAGCATAAAAAAAAAACTTAGAAAACACCCCAGTGACACTCAAAACAAAGCAATTTATGATTAGGTGAGATAGTTCCCCTCCATCATTTGCTACCACTCCTACTTTATGGTCCCCCCCCCCCCTTTTCCCCCCTGCTCAATTATCAGTTATTTTTCCTCTTATTCCCCCTTTTATCGGGTAATTTTTGGCGCAAATTTCCCTAACGCGGTCTCTTTAACACCGGCAGGGCAGCTAGATATCCTTGCAACACAGAGACTTCTACTCAGAGCCATCAGTGTTGCTTGAAAGCTCAGAGAGGGAGCATATAAGCCGCTCCAGCTCTCGCCTCATGATACGACGTTGCGGCAATAATACGTCTTTTTTACCCCCCAAATGCTATTCCCATTTCTTTTATTGCTCTTTAATGTTCATATATTCACAATAAAAGCAAAATAGGTGCATATGGATAAGTAATAATTATATATATGGTACTATGAAGATTTTCGTCAGAATAGAATCAAATACCTTCACTTGGCAGGAGGGTTTGAACTACCATAGCTTCGCATTTTTTATTTTTTTTTCTATGTGATTGAGGGAGGCAAAAGGCAGAACTGCCTATAGCGAGTGCCTCCCCCATAGTTGAAAGAGTGACAGGGCCAAAATCAAGGGATGTTCGAGCCAAAATGCCTGGACACACAGAGTTTGAAGCAATTTAAGTCATAGGAAGAGGGAAAGACTGATTCTGGGAGAGAGTTCCAGAGCTCAGCTGTTGAGTAGAAGAAAGTTTGAGAGTAACGTTTCACTCTTGGGTTGGAGAGTTGCACAGAGTAGGTGGGATTGAGTTGCAAGACGGGTACAACGTGCCCTACGTAAAAGAGGTGGTATACACTGGGAAAGTTCTGAGGAACACTGATTATTATAGTAGCGATAGAATAGCGAGAGAGATGCAACATTGCGGCGGACAGAGAGAGATTGCAGAGAGTTAGTGAGTGGACGGGAGTTAATGATACGAAAGGCCTTCCTTTCAACTTTGTCTAGGAGAGCGGTGTGAGAGGACCCTCCCCACACATTTACGAGTTAACACCTGTCTAATAACGTACATGATTCACTCATGTACGTCAATCCGGGGATCACCACACATTCATGCTGTGACTTCTTTACTTCCATGCTCCAGTACCTATTCCTAGTCAATGCTTTCAGCCTACCTACAACTATATTCCCCTGTTGCACTCTCTCTCATAATCTATCCTCCAAACCCCAATTTTTACTCATCACTCATCTGGCGATTTAACTTTCTTCACAGTCTATTATTGCATTCCTCATAACTTTACTCTTAAAGACATTGACCTTCAACTTCCATTGATGACACACAGTACCAAACATTTTCACCAAACTTTGCAACTACCATTCATCATCACTGAACCGAAATGCATCATGAAAAAACGATAATACAGGCAACATCTATTCCTTCCCTTCCCTTACCAGGGGTACTATAACATCCACTGTTCGTTCTTGTATTTCCTTCATGAGTCCATCCGTCATATACTGAACAACCATGGGGACTTTGCACACCCCTATTCATCTCTACACACAATACTACCCTTTCATTCTCACCACTCCAGAATTTGCCATCTACTCCATATATACTCAATACTTTCCATAAACCTTTGCTATCAAATCAGACATACGCTTTCTCCAAGACCATTAAGGCTGTATACAGCTTCCTTCCCATCTCCAGGTACTTCTCCACAATACACCTGAATGAGAAGATCTGATCTTCACATCCTCTGGCCTTCCTCAGCTCACTCTGTTACTCACCTACCAAATGCTCTGTTATCTCTCTCACTCGCTCTTATCACTCTCCTACATTATATCTCTCTGATTATGCTTAGGAGACATATCCCCCCGTGGTTATCACACACTCCTCACTTCCTTTTACCCTTAGACAGGGGGACTACTATGCCTGATTTCCAGTTATCAAACACCATTTCCTTATCCCATGCTAGTATAAACATTTTCCAGATCCATTCAATCACTACCTCACCTCCATACTTCAGCATTTTGCCACATGCTCCATCTCTGATCACCCTCTTCACAGCTTCGACTCAACTTCTAACATCATGATACCTTCCTCCTTCTCTGCTTCCCTTCTTTTCTCTCCCATTATTTTCCCCTAATTTTCCATAAAACCATGTTTGCATATTTTTCAATGTTTTAATGTACAGTACATTCAACAATAATTCACCAAAGTGTTTTCTCCATCTTGTGACTTCCCCTGCCTTCTCCACAAGCCCATTTTTGTTATCTTCCACATCCATTCTAGTTCCTGTATGACACTCCCTAACTGTCAAGCCCTCCTTCCAAAGCCGTTTCCTACACTTGCGTCACAGTTACTGGAGGGAGTGTAGGTAACTGTTTAGGAGGGAGGTCAAGAAAGTTAGGGAGGGCTAAAGGGGATAGTGGCCGTTTTTTTGGTCTTTTAATTAATTTATGAATTTATGTTTTAGTTTGCTCATCAGCCCTCCATCAAGCTTAGAACAACACCTCGTAGACCCCCCCCCCCTTTCAAGATAAATTTGTACATATTTGGTAGAAAAATGTTCCGGTTCGTCCTAAAATTACAGGCTCGCTATCGCTCGCCAGGAAAAACTCGACACCTATATGGCGCGAAAGATCTTAAAATTGACAACGAAATGGGGCGAAAGGTATTAAAATCGCTAAACTAAAGGGCTGAACGTCTTAAAATCTCAAAACGAATTGGGCTAAACAAGAGGGAAAAAGAGGTCCAGAAAAACGACCCATCTCCCCGTAAGGGGAAGACATAAGATTGTGAGAGCTGACAAAAGGCGAGTGTTAGAGGAGAAGGAAGATATTTTATGCCGTTCATTCCTGAGGACTTACTAAGATTTAAAAGGAAATTTCTACTTGAGGGACCCCTTCTGGACCCCTTTCTCCCTCATGTGTAGCCCCATTACTTTTGAAATGTTAAGACTTGCTTCATTAGTTATGCGATTTTAAGAACTTTCGTCCCATTTCTGTCAATTTTAAGGCCTTTTTGTGCCATTTAGGTGTCAATTTGTTTCATGGCGAGCGATAGCGAGCATATAATTAAAAAAGAATCGGCCTTAAGCCGGGACATATTTCTACCGAAAAAAAGGTAAAGAATTATCCTGAAAAGGGGTCTAGGGGGTGAAATGTTCAAGATTGATGGAGATCTAGGGATCAAACTAAAAACCTCCCCTAAAGAAACACTATTTGTTTGATGCTAAACATACTATCTCTAAACAAATAATTGTATATGAAATGTGGCTTATTCTCATTCGAAAGTGTTCATGTTAGAATTGCAATGACATAAGAAAGCTTTTTATGTCCAGCCACAGGTTACTGAAAAGTCTCGGGTGCCCCGGACCGATGACCCTGTGAGTGTGAGTATCCTGGGTTCGAATCCACGGACTGCCACATGTGTTTGTAAATTTCATTAATCGATTTTAGGAGTATGGTTGGTTGTTGGAAGGAACATAATAATTGATATTGGTTCAGGAGTAATTTATCGAGAGGACTTCCCTAAGTGGTTAAGGCCCCATTAATTGCTCTTTCCATTCACATATGCATAGCCTACGTGAGTTGCAGTTGGGATGTGTGTACATGCTTAGATTGATATGCAGGATTCGAAGTTGCATAATAAATCGTAGGCAGTGTCCACCAACCTTTAACTGTCTTCGTGGTGCGATGTATAAGGTGTTGATTTTCGGTGTGAGTATCCTGGGTTCGAATCCACGGACTGCCACATGTGTTTGTAAATTTCATTAATCGATTTTAGGAGTATGGTTGGTTGTTGGAAGGAACATAATAATTGATATTGGTTCAGGAGTAATTTATCGAGAGGACTTCCCTAAGTGGTTAATGCCCCATTAATTGCTCTTTCCATTCACATATGCATAGCCTACGTGAGTTGCAGTTGGGATGTGTGTACATGCTTAGATTGATATGCAGGATTCGAAGTTGCATAATAAATCGTAGGCAGTGTCCACCAACCTTTAACTGTCTTCGTGGTGCGATGTATAAGGTGTTGATTTTCGGTGTGAGTATCCTGGGTTCGAATCCACGGACTGCCACATGTGTTTGTAAATTTCATTAATCGATTTTAGGAGTATGGTTGGTTGTTGGAAGGAACATAATAATTGATATTGGTTCAGGAGTAATTTATCGAGAGGACTTCCCTAAGTGGTTAAGGCCCCATTAATTGCTCTTTCCATTCACATATGCATAGCCTACGTGAGTTGCAGTTGGGATGTGTGTACATGCTTAGATTGATATGCAGGATTCGAAGTTGCATAATAAATCGAAGGCAGTGTCCACCAACCTTTAACTGTCTTCGTGGTGCGATGTATAAGGTGTTGATTTTCGGTGTGAGTATCCTGGGTTCGAATCCACGGACTGCCACATGTGTTTGTAAATTTCATTATTCGATTTTAGGAGTATGGTTGGTTGTTGGAAGGAACATAATAATTGATATTGGTTCAGGAGTAATTTATCGAGAGGACTTCCCTAAGTGGTTAAGGCCCCATTAATTGCTCTTTCCATTCACATATGCATAGCCTACGTGAGTTGCAGTTGGGATGTGTGTACATGCTTAGATTGATATGCAGGATTCGAAGTTGCATAATAAATCGTAGGCAGTGTCCACCAACCTTTAACTGTCTTCGTGGTGCGATGTATAAGGTGTTGATTTTCGGTGTGAGAATCGTGGGTTCGAATCCACGGACTGCCACATGTGTTTGTAAATTTCATTAATCGATTTTAGGAGTATGGTTGGTTGTTGGAAGGAACATAATAATTGATATTGGTTCAGGAGTAATTTATCGAGAGGACTTCCCTAAGTGGTTAAGGCCCCATTAATTGCTCTTTCCATTCACATATGCATAGCCTACGTGAGTTGCAGTTGGGATGTGTGTACATGCTTAGATTGATATGCAGGATTCGAAGTTGCATAATAAATCGTAGACAGTGTCCACCAACCTTTAACTGTCTTCGTGGTGCGATGTATAAGGTGTTGATTTTCGGTGTGAGTATCCTGGGTTCGAATCCACGGACTGCCACATGTGTTTGTAAATTTCATTAATCGATTTTAGGAGTATGGTTGGTTGTTGGAAGGAACATAATAATTGATATTGGTTCAGGAGTAATTTATCGAGAGGACTTCCCTAAGTGGTTAAGGCCCCATTAATTGCTCTTTCCATTCACATATGCATAGCCTACGTGAGTTGCAGTTGGGATGTGTGTACATGCTTAGATTGATATGCAGGATTCGAAGTTGCATAATAAATCGTAGGCAGTGTCCACCAACCTTTAACTGTCTTCGTGGTGCGATGTATAAGGTGTTGATTTTCGGTGTGAGTATCCTGGGTTCGAATCCACGGACTGCCACATGTGTTTGTAAATTTCATTAATCGATTTTAGGAGTATGGTTGGTTGTTGGAAGGAACATAATAATTGATATTGGTTCAGGAGTAATTTATCGAGAGGACTTCCCTAAGTGGTTAAGGCCCCATTAATTGCTCTTTCCATTCACATATGCATAGCCTACGTGAGTTGCAGTTGGGATGTGTGTACATGCTTAGATTGATATGCAGGATTCGAAGTTGCATAATAAATCGTAGGCAGTGTCCACCAACCTTTAACTGTCTTCGTGGTGCGATGTATAAGGTGTTGATTTTCGGTGTGAGTATCCTGGGTTCGAATCCACGGACTGCCACATGTGTTTGTAAATTTCATTAATCGATTTTAGGAGTATGGTTGGTTGTTGGAAGGAACATAATAATTGATATTGGTTCAGGAGTAATTTATCGAGAGGACTTCCCTAAGTGGTTAAGGCCCCATTAATTGCTCTTTCCATTCACATATGCATAGCCTACGTGAGTTGCAGTTGGGATGTGTGTACATGCTTAGATTGATATGCAGGATTCGAAGTTGCATAATAAATCGTAGACAGTGTCCACCAACCTTTAACTGTCTTCGTGGTGCGATGTATAAGGTGTTGATTTTCGGTGTGAGTATCCTGGGTTCGAATCCACGGACTGCCACATGTGTTTGTAAATTTCATTAATCGATTTTAGGAGTATGGTTGGTTGTTGGAAGGAACATAATAATTGATATTGGTTCAGGAGTAATTTATCGAGAGGACTTCCCTAAGTGGTTAAGGCCCCATTAATTGCTCTTTCCATTCACATATGCATAGCCTACGTGAGTTGCAGTTGGGATGTGTGTACATGCTTAGATTGATATGCAGGATTCGAAGTTGCATAATAAATCGTAGGCAGTGTCCACCAACCTTTAACTGTCTTCGTGGTGCGATGTATAAGGTGTTGATTTTCGGTGTGAGTATCCTGGGTTCGAATCCACGGACTGCCACATGTGTTTGTAAATTTCATTAATCGATTTTAGGAGTATGGTTGGTTGTTGGAAGGAACATAATAATTGATATTGGTTCAGGAGTAATTTATCGAGAGGACTTCCCTAAGTGGTTAAGGCCCCATTAATTGCTCTTTCCATTCACATATGCATAGCCTACGTGAGTTGCAGTTGGGATGTGTGTACATGCTTAGATTGATATGCAGGATTCGAAGTTGCATAATAAATCGTAGGCAGTGTCCACCAACCTTTAACTGTCTTCGTGGTGCGATGTATAAGGTGTTGATTTTCGGTGTGAGTATCCTGGGTTCGAATCCACGGACTGCCACATGTGTTTGTAAATTTCATTAATCGATTTTAGGAGTATGGTTGGTTGTTGGAAGGAACATAATAATTGATATTGGTTCAGGAGTAATTTATCGAGAGGACTTCCCTAAGTGGTTAAGGCCCCATTAATTGCTCTTTCCATTCACATATGCATAGCCTACGTGAGTTGCAGTTGGGATGTGTGTACATGCTTAGATTGATATGCAGGATTCGAAGTTGCATAATAAATCGTAGGCAGTGTCCACCAACCTTTAACTGTCTTCGTGGTGCGATGTATAAGGTGTTGATTTTCGGTGTGAGTATCCTGGGTTCGAATCCACGGACTGCCACATGTGTTTGTAAATTTCATTAATCGATTTTAGGAGTATGGTTGGTTGTTGGAAGGAACATAATCATTGATATTGGTTCAGGAGTAATTTATCGAGAGGACTTCCCTAAGTGGTTAAGGCCCCATTAATTGCTCTTTCCATTCACATATGCATAGCCTAAGTGAGTTGCAGTTGGGATGTGTGTACATGCTTAGATTGATATGCAGGATTCGAAGTTGCATAATAAATCGTAGGCAGTGTCCACCAACCTTTAACTGTCTTCGTGGTGCGATGTATAAGGTGTTGATTTTCGGTGTGAGTATCCTGGGTTCGAATCCACGGACTGCCACATGTGTTTGTAAATTTCATTAATCGATTTTAGGAGTATGGTTGGTTGTTGGAAGGAACATAATAATTTATATTGGTTCAGGAGTAATTTATCGAGAGGACTTCCCTAAGTGGTTAAGGCCCCATTAATTGCTCTTTCCATTCACATATGCATAGCCTACGTGAGTTGCAGTTGGGATGTGTGTACATGCTTAGATTGATATGCAGGATTCGAAGTTGCATAATAAATCGTAGGCAGTGTCCACCAACCTTTAACTGTCTTCGTGGTGCGATGTATAAGGTGTTGATTTTCGGTGTGAGTATCCTGCGTTCGAATCCACGGACTGCCACATGTGTTTGTAAATTTCATTAATCGATTTTAGGAGTATGGTTGGTTGTTGGAAGGAACATAATAATTGATATTGGTTCAGGAGTAATTTATCGAGAGGACTTCCCTAAGTGGTTAAGGCCCCATTAATTGTTCTTTCCATTCACATATGCATAGCCTACGTGAGTTGCAGTTGGGATGTGTGTACATGCTTAGATTGATATGCAGGATTCGAAGTTGCATAATAAATCGTAGGCAGTGTCCACCAACCTTTAACTGTCTTCGTGGTGCGATGTATAAGGTGTTGATTTTCGGTGTGAGCATCCTGGGTTCGAATCCACGGACTGCCACATGTGTTTGTAAATTTCATTAATCGATTTTAGGAGTATGGTTGGTTGTTGGAAGGAACATAATAATTGATATTGGTTCAGGAGTAATTTATCGAGAGGACTTCCCTAAGTGGTTAAGGCCCCATTAATTCTTTCCATTCACATATGCATAGCCTACGTGAGTTGCAGTTGGGATGTGTGTACATGCTTAGATTGATATGCAGGATTCGAAGTTGCATAATAAATCGTAGGCAGTGTCCACCAACCTTTAACTGTCTTCGTGGTGCGATGTATAAGGTGTTGATTTTCGGTGTGAGTATCCTGGGTTCGAATCCACGGACTGCCACATGTGTTTGTAAATTTCATTAATCGATTTTAGGAGTATAGTTGGTTGTTGGAAGGAACATAATAATTAACCCATATAGTGTTCCGCACGCACACGCACATATACATTATTATATTTAAATACACTCTTTACACTTGGAGTAGTCCAATACACTCGCATATTCCTAATCTTAGTATTTCACACACGCACACAATATTGCACACTTACCAAACACTCATCATAATCCACACGCAGATACATATCCTACAATTACACACACACACAAGCCACACACTTTGTATAGCGCATTCATACGCCCTATACTCCATAAACAACACTTACGCAGATATACCCTACACTCAGTACACCACACAGACACACATATACCATATACTTTGAATAGCACACACACACACACACACACACACACACACACATATATCCTACACTAAGTACAGTACGGATACTAGGACACACTTACTATATTAATTCAACATAACACGCTCATACACACATATTATCCTGCACTACAAATAGCACATACAAATGTATAGTAATTACATTACCACAGAACCAACGGCATGCAAGAAGAGGTAAAACCTAACTCTTTACAATCATTAGCATTGCATGAATATTCTCATATGCAAAATAGGCAGTGCCGAAACGTGCCTCGTGAGTGAGATATTCTATTTGTTGGTGGGAGTGTGTGTAAACTCCGAGGTAAATATAGTATATTTCCTTCCAGCTGATGATATATTGCTATGATACTATATTGGTTACTCAGCTATTACGTAGATTTGGTAGCTCAATGAGTTGTTTATCATGAAAACTTGGCATTAAAACGACGCAGAGACATTATAGCTTCATATTTTCCATTAACTATCAGGAAATCAGTTGTTAAGGGATTCATTTTACCATCAGGTGAAATAAAACCGACTATAGAGGAGCTGACGAGACTGTGATGATGCGGGTTGGAGACGCTCACCTGCACCTTTACCCTGTTCCAGGTAAGTACGCCAGAAATCGTAAACCCTATCCTCTGTAAGTCAAAATGGGCTTGGGCAAATGGGCTGTAAATGTCCACACCTATTCCCTGGCTGACCCTTCCCAAATGGTAGACATATTTGCTTGATTACCCTAGTTGTTTGTGAGTTATAGAGGTTAATGTTCAAGACTTTTGGCCTACTTATTTTGAATGGGGTATAGCTTGGGAGAAAGAGCCTGTCATCGTTGATCTTGATTGAAAAATCTACGTTCAGCTGGTTGCAAAACCCATCTGTCTCGTCATCTATTTTATAATCTGGAATATGACTATCATACTATATTGAGTTGAACGATCCAAGTCTCCAGTTTACAAAAAGCTTTGGTCTGGTGGGAAAATTAAAATACGAAAGACACTACACTGAACATAGCACACAAACACACACACACACCTGGAAATGACAAGATCATAAATTAATACATTAAAAGTTGCCAAGATTTGCTCTGCCCATTGTATATTAAATTGTTTAATAAAATATTGGATTCAGGAGATATTCCAAATTAATGGCTTGTATAAAAATAAAGGAGATATTAATGGTACTAATAATTATAGGGGGATAACATTGGTAAGTTGCTTAGGGAAGCTTTTTACATCTATTTTGAATGACAGATTAAATACTTTTTCTAATGAAAATACTATTTTAAATGAAACACAAGCTGGTTTTAGGCAAGGATACAGTACAGTAGATCAAATTGTTTTACTTAAATCAATAATTGACTTGTTTTGTGGAAAACAAAAAATTGTGTTGCTTGCTTGTGGCCTTTGATATGGTATGGAGAGAAGGACTGTGGTATAAACTAGTGAGTCAGAATGTAAATGGTAAGATATTAAGGGTAATTAAAAACATGTATAGCAACATAAAATCTTGTGTTATGTTCAATCAACAGGTGTCTGATACATTTATATGTAACAAAGGTGTAAGGCAAGGAGAAAAATTGTCACCTTTACTTTTTGCCTTTTATGTAAATTATATAGAGCAACAGTTACTACAAAATAACTGTAATGTTTTAAATTTCAATGATGATGTTCTTGATACATATCTTAAATTATTTGTATTAATGTATGCTGATGATACAGTAATATTATGAAGATAGGATGCAAAGTACCTTGTTAGCATTGGAAGCTTATACCCCTTTCCCACTGCTGCAAATTTATACGATTTTCCTCGCGGAGGATGTAGTTTTGTCATTTCGCAATGAATTTGTGTGACATATACGATTTTGACGGTTAAAAACCGTTGACAAGTTTACACTCGGCGACGATGTGGCCGATGGACACAACGTAATCGGCGACATTAAGCGACGTCATCGGCAAATTGAGCGATGGTTCGCCGTTGACCTCGGCGAGAACTGTCACATTTTGAATAAAATATTGCGAAATAATGCGAAGCATGAACGAATCCTTGGCGTATGGTCTGCGACGTCTTCGGCGAATTAAGCGATGATTCGGCGGTGACCTCGGCGAGATTATCCGAAAACATTTTGCATATATTTCATGGCACAAACATAAGAACATAAGAAAACGGGAGTCTGCAGAAAACCGATCGGCCCACACAAGGCAGATCCCTGTCACACCTAATCCCAATTACAAGGCCTAATTATATACCCAACTCACTAATGCCTTCAGGACTGACCTCACCAAAACAGTCAGAGATCAACACACGATGACGTGGGTCTGCAGAGCGCCGATTGGCCCACACCAAGCAGATCCCCCCTCATACCAAACCCATCTCGTCGAAAATCTAAAAATTTATCTTGAAGGGGGATCTAGAGTTTTTTGTTTTAAGTTTGATGGAGGTCTAGTGAGGAAACTAAGAAACAAAGGAACGAATGATGGGCGTAATATTTGCTCATTTATATATTTGTTTATAATTTATTTAGTTTCATCCCTATACCTCCATCAAGCGTATAAAGACCCCCCCCCCCCAAACATCCTCCTTCAAGATCAATTTGTACATTGTTCGATAGAAATATATCCTGGCCGAAGGCCGGTTCCTCAAAAAGTATAGGCTCGCTATCGTTAGCCAGGAAAAACTTGACGCCTAAATGACACGAAAAGTCTTAATATTGACAATGAAATGGGGTAAGATGTCTTAAAATCGCCAAACTAATGGGCCGAACACCATAAAATATGAAAACTAATGGGGTTAACCATGAGGAAGAAAGGGAACCAGAAAAACGACCCATCTCCCCTTAACCTGGGAACGGCGAGAACACTCTTAAGAGGTTTTGGTGGGCAAGGACGAGAACCCTCTTAAGAGGTAAGGCCTAAAAAAAAAAAAATTTAAAAGGCCCCAGTAGCACTTAAAACAAGTGAAATTGTTATTAAGTGAGAAAATTCCCCTCCATACCTTCTATCACTACTCCACATCTGTCAAAATCCCCTCCTTCCCCCCTCCTTCAATTATCACCTATTTTCCCTGTTATTCCCTTATTCATTGGTATATTTTTGTGTAAACATCTCCAAACCGATCCTAGGCTGTGGTGTCTTGTGTGTGTCTATGCGTGGGAAAGAGAGAGAGAGAGCGAGACAGGCCTTAGTCACTCTCCAGGCTTTGAGAGAGGAGGGTGTAGGCCTCCCCTGTCTCTCACCTCATGAATGAACGCTCAGCATTAATTCGCGATTTTCACCATCCTAATGCTATTCCCACTTGTTTTATTATTGTTACATGTTACTATCTTCATATTAAACGTAAAATAGGCGCATATGAATAAGCAATAACGATATTTATCGTAAAATGACGATTATAGGCGGGAATGGAGCTTAATATTGCCGCCCAGAAGTGTGGTGTTCACTACACCCTGCGCGCGCTCGCTGGGTTAATTCGGAGATTGGCAATGTCCTTCCCGTATGTTTACGAATTACGGCTTAATTGAGCCCACCTCGCTTTTGTTGTTTTCTCTTTCTCTCCCTCTCTCTTTGCCTTGTATCCGTTCGGCCCCATTCAGCCTACTGGTTTAAGATGTTTACCCCCATCCAGGTTTCAATATTTTCCTGGTGAGCGGTAGCAAGCCAACATATATATATTTTTCTTTTGAGAGCAAGCTAAATTTGTAAATTTTTCGATAGAAAAATTTCTCCGGCGAAGCCGGATTTCTCCATACAATGATGGTTCACTATCGCCCGCTAAGAAGATATCGATACTTGGATGGTGATAAACATCTTACAACAGTTGGCTGAATGGGGCCGAATGGATACAAGTCAGAGAAAGAGAGAAAAGGAAAGAAAAAGAAAAAAAAAACAGGTGAACCCCCTTACGAGAGGTGCATAGAAAAAAGGGTTGACAGGTTCACTATAGGCCTAATCCTTTTTTTTTACCCACCTCGCCGAAGGTGCTCTTTGTCCTCAGCGAGGTGTTTTCCGAGCATTCATCTACGTCGCACAGCCCTTCGCACGCCTCGTGCGAAGTATACCCGTGGCGGGTATACTCTCGACGGCGCTTTTTTTTCGTGCGACACCCTCGTTGATGTCTCACCGATGTCGAAGAGGAGCTCCGAGGGCCTCGCCGATCCCTCGGCCAATGTTCGACGATGCTTGGAAGGGTTCGGACCCCTCGCCATTCCTCGTCCCAAATTTTGAACAATCCAAACACTTGCGAGGCCCCGCGAGGCCCCTTGGGAGGCCTTGCAAGGCAAACGATCATCATGCGAGGGTTCAAAATATTGTTGCGACGTGTTACGAATGTGCCCATTTCTTGGTTTCGGCGATGAAAATTGTATGAATTCGCATCAGTGGGAAAGGGGCATTATTGTAACAATTGGAAATTGAAAGTAAACTGTAGCAAGACACAAATCGTTATATTTAGTAGAGGAAGGGTAGATACTGGGAGGTATAACTTTAAATTTGGGACAAGAGACATTGAAGTGACAGGAGAATATAAATATTTGGGTTTAACTTTTAATAATGACAGATTCCGCCAAGGAGAATTATAATTAAAATAGCAAGCTACAAGGGCCATGTATTCATTGATTAGTAAATGCAGAACATGTAATTTACCAGTTGATATACAGCTTGAATTGTTTAAGCAATGGTTAGACCAGTTATGTTTTATGCTGATATGGTATGGGGACATTATGTTATTAGAGGATTAGAACAGTTTCATTTGAAGTTTTTAAAGCATACATTATTATGTTCATAAGTATACAAGTAATGACATGGTGTATGGTGAACTTGGTGAATATCCTATAGACATAAATATTAAGTGTTCAATGATGGGCTACTGGGCGAGATTAATTACTGGTAAAACAAGTAAGTTAAATTATAAAATGTACAAGTGTTTGTTACATTTGGATCAGGTTGGTGTTTATACTTCACCTTGGTTGAATTGTGTTAAAAATATTTGTAATGACTGGGATGTCTGGAGTCTGGTTGTCACAAAATGTAATAAACCCAGCCTGGTTCAGAATGGCAATAGAACAACAGCTTAAAGATCAATGGATAACAACATTGAATAGTATTTTGTTAAGTAAGGGCATTTGTAGTAGCTATAGCACTTATACATTTGTCTTCAGTATGGAGGATTATCTTGTGAAATTGGATAAGGGAGAGAGACTAGCTATAAGTAAACTGAGAGCAACTAATAATAAATTACCAGTTAATACCGGTAGACACAGACATATTGATAGAGATGAAAGGGTATGTACTAAATGTAATGAGAATGTGGTGAGGGACGAATATCATGTGTTGTTTATATTGTCAAAATGAGGATATTGTACAGTTAAGGAATATATATATATTTCTCATTAATACAGGCATAACCCAACACAGTATATATATATATACTGCTAATGAATAATACTAACTTAAAATGTATGAAGAATCTGTAACTTTTTCTCAAAAGAACATTTAACTCCCCCAGACATATATGACGCGATCGTGTCATATGGACTAGTGAACCAAAAACTCATATGACGCGATTGCGTCATATGGACTTATCTCTATACCTCTCCAATAAGTTTATGACGCGATTTTGCGTCATATGAGCTCAGTAAGTCCGATAAGTTACCATACGATAAAACCGTTGGTGGCAACCTCATTCACCTCCGATAATTCTAACGGCCGCAGTGTTGTTGTGAGTGTAGTGCGGGGCAGTGGCAATGATCCCGGGGCTCCGCCTCCTCGGACTTATTGGAACATAATATGTCGGAGGGATATGTATAGATAGATCAAATCTTAGGACATTTTATATGGTTTGTTTAAGATGTACTAGTGTATTTACGTGTACGCTAATTGAGTTAGCAAAGGCATATTGTACATGTGTAATATGTAAGGGGCTGCGCTCCATTCTTTTTGTAAAAGTCTGAGCAAAATAAACTTAATTCAATTCAATTCAATTCATACCCACCCTACACTTAGTATAACATACACACATACGCTACACCCTAAAAGTATACACAAACACTCACACATCACACTAACAAAAGAAAACAAACATACTCTTTATTGAAAATAGCACACACTATTCTGAACCAACACATAAACCCGCTTTAGTCAGTCTTATGTACTGTATACTGTAAGCTCGTTTATCTTCCCTCAGTGATCACATGAACCTACATTATCCGTGACCATTCTCCCACCTTAAGGAGAGATGGCTCATTTTTATGGTCCCTCTTCTCCCTCATGTTTAGCCCCATTAGTTTTCAGGTTTTAAGACGTTCGGCCCATTAGTTTGGCGATTTTAAGACCTTTCGTCCCATTTCTTTGTCAATAATACGGTTTTTCGTGATATTTGGATTTCGATTTTGTCCTGGCAAGCGATTGCGAGATTGTATTTAATAAGGAACCGGCCTTCGGCCAGGCCAATTTTTACCGAGAAATGTACACATTTATCTTGAAGGAGGGTCTTGGGAGGGTGTTTTTATAACCTTGATGGTGTCTACGGAGGAAAGTAAAACAAAAAGTAGACACATACATAAATGAGCAAATAAATACGCACATCCCCCCTCAATTCATCACCTTCTCCTTTGCTTTATCTCATTACTCTTCCTTCTCCAGCATTAACCATTCCATCCTGGTGCCGTCCTTTAAACTTTATGCTGGCTACTATTTGACAATTTCATTCATTTTAGAAGGGGTCTTCAACAATTTAGAGTGTTCGAACTATTACATTTAACCCCCTTCGCTACCACAGATTCTTCTCAAACTGCACACAATCGTCTATAGATAGCTATCGTAATAGTAAAAAAGACGTTGCTGGTACAGAAAGGGTTACTATCACTTCTATTCTGACTCGTCTTTCTCCTCCTCATTAACTGCCCCCGTTTTCCTTCCCTCCTCTTTCATCCTACTCTTTTACTTCTTCATTCCTCTTAAACATCTCTTCTTAATGTCCTCCCTCATCTTCCTCCTATCTGTATTCCCTTTCTTAGTCATTACTTTATTATCGCCAACGTTTTCTATTTGTTATTTCTCGTACGCATGTTCCTCTCCTTCTTCTCCTCCTCTTACTTTCCTTCTTCTTCTCCTTTCCTTGGTTCAGGGGTAATTTATCGAGAGGACTTCCCTAGTGGTTAAGGCCCCATTAATTGCTCTTTCCATTCACATATGCATAGCCTACGTGAGTTGCAGTTGGGATGTGTGTACATGCTTAGATTGATATGCAGGATTCGAAGTTGCATAATAAATCGTAGGCAGTGTCCACCATTCTTTAACTGTCTACGTGGTGCGATGCATAAGGTTTTGATTTTCGGTGTGAGCATCCTGGATTCGAATCCACGGACTGCCACATGTGTTTGTAAATTTCATTAATCGATTTTAGGAGTATGATTGGTTGTTGGAAGGAACATAATAATTGATATTGGTTCAGGGGTAATTTATCGAGAGGACTTCCCTAGTGGTTAAGGCCCCATTAATTGCTCTTTCCATTCACATATGCATAGCCTACGTGAGTTGCAGTTGGGATGTGTGTACATGCTTAGATTGATATGCAGGATTCGAAGTTGCATAATTAATCGTAGGCAGTGTCCACCATTCTTTAACTGTCTACGTGGTGCGATGCATAAGGTGTTGATTTTCGGTGTGAGCATCCTGGATTCGAATCCACGGACTGCCACATGTGTTTGTAAATTTCATTAATCGATTTTAGGAGTATAGTTGGTTGTTGGAAGGAACATAATAATTGATATTGGTTCAGGGGTAATTTATCGAGAGGACTTCCCTAGTGGTTAAGGCCCCATTAATTGCTCTTTCCATTCACATATGCATAGCCTACGTGAGTTGCAGTTGGGATGTGTGTACATGCTTAGATTGATATGCAGGATTCGAAGTTGCATAATAAATCGTAGGCAGTGTCCACCATTCTTTAACTGTCTACGTGGTGCGATGCATAAGGTGTTGATTTTCGGTGTGAGCATCCTGGATTCGAATCCACGGACTGCCACATGTGTTTGTAAATTTCATTAATCGATTTTAGGAGTATAGTTGGTTGTTGGAAGGAACATAATAATTGATATTGGTTCAGGGGTAATTTATCGAGAGGACTTCCCTAGTGGTTAAGGCCCCATTAATTGCTCTTTCCATTCACATATGCATAGCCTACGTGAGTTGCAGTTGGGATGTGTGTACATGCTTAGATTGATATGCAGGATTCGAAGTTGCATAATAAATCGTAGGCAGTGTCCACCATGCTTTAACTGTCTACGTGGTGCGATGCATAAGGTGTTGATTTTCGGTGTGAGCATCCTGGATTCGAATCCACGGACTGCCACATGTGTTTGTAAATTTCATTAATCTATTTTAGGAGTATAGTTGGTTGTTGGAAGGAACATAATAATTGATATTGGTTCAGGGTAATTTATCGAGAGGACTTCCCTAGTGGTTAAGGCCCCATTAATTGCTCTTTCCATTCACATATGCATAGCCTACGTGAGTTGCAGTTGGGATGTGTGTACATGCTTAGATTGATATGCAGGATTCGAAGTTGCATAATAAATCGTAGGCAGTGTCCACCATTCTTTAACTGTCTACGTGGTGCGATGCATAAGGTGTTGATTTTCGGTGTGAGCATCCTGGATTCGAATCCACGGACTGTCACATGTGTTTGTAAATTTCATTAATCGATTTTAGGAGTATAGTTGGTTGTTGGAAGGAACATAATAATTGATATTGGTTCAGGGGTAATTTATCGAGAGGACTTCCCTAGTGGTTAAGGCCCCATTAATTGCTCTTTCCATTCACATATGCATAGCCTACGTGAGTTGCAGTTGGGATGTGTGTACATGCTTAGATTAATATGCAGGATTCGAAGTTGCATAATAAATCGTAGGCAGTGGCCACCATTCTTTAACTGTCTACGTGGTGCGATGCATAAGGTGTTGATTTTCGGTGTGAGCATCCTGGATTCAAATCCACGGACTGCCACATGTGTTTGTAAATTTCATTAATCGATTTTAGGAGTATAGTTGGTTGTTGGAAGGAACATAATAATTGATATTGGTTCAGGGGTAATTTATCGAGAGGACTTCCCTAGTGATTAAGGCCCCATTAATTGCTCTTTCCATTCACATATGCATAGCCTACGTGAGTTGCAGTTGGGATGTGTGTACATGCTTAGATTGATATGCAGGATTCGAAGTTGCATAATAAATCGTAGGCAGTGTCCACCATTCTTTAACTGTCTACGTGGTGCGATGCATAAGGTGTTGATTTTCGGTGTGAGCATCCTGGATTCGAATACACGGACTGCCACATGTGTTTGTAAATTTCATTAATCGATTTTAGGAGTATAGTTGGTTGTTGGAAGGAACATAATAATTGATATTGGTTCAGGGTAATTTATCGAGAGGACTTCCCTAGTGGTTAAGGCCCCATTAATTGCTCTTTCCATTCACATATGCATAGCCTACGTGAGTTGCAGTTGGGATGTGTGTACATGCTTAGATTGATATGCAGGATTCGAAGTTGCATAATAAATCGTAGGCAGTTTCCACCATTCTTTAACTGTCTACGTGGTGCGATGCATAAGGTTTTGATTTTCGGTGTGAGCATCCTGGATTCGAATCCACGGACTGCCACATGTGTTTGTAAATTTCATTAATCGATTTTAGGAGTATAGTTGGTTGTTGGAAGGAACATAATAATTGATATTGGTTCAGGGGTAATTTATCGAGAGGACTTCCCTAGTGGTTAAGGCCCCATTAATTGCTCTTTCCATTCACATATGCATAGCCTACGTGAGTTGCAGTTGGGATGTGTGTACATGCTTAGATTGATATGCAGGATTCGAAGTTGCATAATTAATCGTAGGCAGTGTCCACCATTCTTTAACTGTCTACGTGGTGCGATGCATAAGGTGTTGATTTTCGGTGTGAGCATCCTGGATTCGAATCCACGGACTGCCACATGTGTTTGTAAATTTCATTAATCGATTTTAGGAGTATAGTTGGTTGTTGGAAGGAACATAATAATTGATATTGGTTCAGGGGTAATTTATCGAGAGGACTTCCCTAGTGGTTAAGGCCCCATTAATTGCTCTTTCCATTCACATATGCATAGCCTACGTGAGTTGCAGTTGGGATGTGTGTACATGCTTAGATTGATATGCAGGATTCGAAGTTGCATAATAAATCGTAGGCAGTGCCCACCATTCTTTAACTGTCTACGTGGTGCGATGCATAAGGTGTTGATTTTCGGTGTGAGCATCCTGGATTCGAATCCACGGACTGCCACATGTGTTTGTAAATTTCATTAATCGATTTTAGGAGTATAGTTGGTTGT
Organism: Paralithodes platypus; assembly: GCA_032716605.1. Taxonomy (NCBI): domain Eukaryota; kingdom Metazoa; phylum Arthropoda; class Malacostraca; order Decapoda; family Lithodidae; genus Paralithodes; species Paralithodes platypus. The sequence goes on along the minus strand of CM064571.1, from coordinate 5,168,690 downwards.
TGGAAGGAACATAATAATTGATATTGGTTCAGGGGTAATTTATCGAGAGGACTTCCCTAGTGGTTAAGGCCCCATTAATTGCTCTTTCCATTCACATATGCATAGCCTACGTGAGTTGCAGTTGGGATGTGTGTACATGCTTAGATTGATATGCAGGATTCGAAGTTGCATAATAAATCGTAGGCAGTGTCCACCATGCTTTAACTGTCTACGTGGTGCGATGCATAAGGTGTTGATTTTCGGTGTGAGCATCCTGGATTCGAATCCACGGACTGCCACATGTGTTTGTAAATTTCATTAATCGATTTTAGGAGTATAGTTGGTTGTTGGAAGGAACATAATAATTGATATTGGTTCAGGGGTAATTTATCGAGAGGACTTCCCTAGTGGTTAAGGCCCCATTAATTGCTCTTTACATTCACATATGCATAGCCTACGTGAGTTGCAGTTGGGATGTGTGTACATGCTTAGATTGATATGCAGGATTCGAAGTTGCATAATAAATCGTAGGCAGTGTCCACCATTCTTTAACTGTCTACGTGGTGCGATGCATAAGGTGTTGATTTTCGGTGTGAGCATCCTGGATTCGAATCCACGGACTGCCACATGTGTTTGTAAATTTCATTAATCGATTTTAGGAGTATAGTTGGTTGTTGGAAGGAACATAATAATTGATATTGGTTCAGGGGTAATTTATCGAGAGGACTTCCCTAGTGGTTAAGGCCCCATTAATTGCTCTTTCCATTCACATATGCATAGCCTACGTGAGTTGCAGTTGGGATGTGTGTACATGCTTAGATTGATATGCAGGATTCGAAGTTGCATAATAAATCGTAGGCAGTGTCCACCATTCTTTAACTGTCTACGTGGTGCGATGCATAAGGTGTTGATTTTCGGTGTGAGCATCCTGGATTCGAATCCACGGACTGCCACATGTGTTTGTAAATTTCATTAATCGATTTTAGGAGTATAGTTGGTTGTTGGAAGAAACATAATAATTGATATTGGTTCAGGGGTAATTTATCGAGAGGACTTCCCTAGTGGTTAAGGCCCCATTAATTGCTCTTTCCATTCACATATGCATAGCCTACGTGAGTTGCAGTTGGGATGTGTGTACATGCTTAGATTGATATGCAGGATTCGAAGTTGCATAATAAATCGTAGGCAGTGTCCACCATTCTTTAACTGTCTACGTGGTGCGATGCATAAGGTGTTGATTTTCGGTGTGAGCATCCTGGATTCGAATCCACGGACTGCCACATGTGTTTGTAAATTTCATTAATCGATTTTAGGAGTATAGTTGGTTGTTGGAAGGAACATAATAATTGATATTGGTTCAGGGTAATTTATCGAGAGGACTTCCCTAGTGGTTAAGGCCCCATTAATTGCTCTTTCCATTCACATATGCATAGCCTACGTGAGTTTGCAGTTGGGATGTGTGTACATGCTTAGATTGATATGCAGGATTCGAAGTTGCATAATAAATCGTAGGCAGTGTCCACCATTCTTTAACTGTCTACGTGGTGCGATGCATAAGGTGTTGATTTTCGGTGTGAGCATCCTGGATTCGAATCCACGGACTGCCACATGTGTTTGTAAATTTCATTTATCGATTTTAGGAGTATAGTTGGTTGTTGGAAGGAACATAATAATTGATATTGGTTCAGGGGTAATTTATCGAGAGGACTTCCCTAGTGGTTAAGGCCCCATTAATTGCTCTTTCCATTCACATATGCATAGCCTACGTGAGTTGCAGTTGGGATGTGTGTACATGCTTAGATTGATATGCAGGATTCGAAGTTGCATAATAAATCGTAGGCAGTGTCCACCATTCTTTAACTGTCTACGTGGTGCGATGCATAAGGTGTTGAGTTTCGGTGTGAGCATCCTGGATTCGAATCCACGGACTGCCACATGTGTTTGTAAATTTCATTAATCGATTTTAGGAGTATAGTTGGTTGTTGGAAGGAACATAATAATTGATATTGGTTCAGGGTAATTTATCGAGAGGACTTCCCTAGTGGTTAAGGCCCCATTAATTGCTCTTTCCATTCACATATGCATAGCCTACGTGAGTTGCAGTTGGGATGTGTGTACATGCTTAGATTGATATGCAGGATTCGAAGTTGCATAATAAATCGTAGGCAGTGTCCACCATTCTTTAACTGTCTACGTGGTGCGATGCATAAGGTGTTGATTTTCGGTGTGAGCATCCTGGATTCGAATCCACGGACTGCCACATGTGTTTGTAAATTTCATTAATCGATTTTAGGAGTATAGTTGGTTGTTGGAAGGAACATAATAATTGATATTGGTTCAGGGGTAATTTATCGAGAGGACTTCCCTAGTGGTTAAGGCCCCATTAATTGCTCTTTCCATTCACATATGCATAGCCTACGTGAGTTGCAGTTGGGATGTGTGTACATGCTTAGATTGATATGCAGGATTCGAAGTTGCATAATAAATCGTAGGCAGTGTCCACCATGCTTTAACTGTCTACGTGGTGCGATGCATAAGGTGTTGATTTTCGGTGTGAGCATCCTGGATTCGAATCCACGGACTGCCACATGTGTTTGTAAATTTCATTAATCGATTTTAGGAGTATAGTTGGTTGTTGGAAGGAACATAATAATTGATATTGGTTCAGGGGTAATTTATCGAGAGGACTTCCCTAGTGGTTAAGGCCCCATTAATTGCTCTTTACATTCACATATGCATAGCCTACGTGAGTTGCAGTTGGGATGTGTGTACATGCTTAGATTGATATGCAGGATTCGAAGTTGCATAATAAATCGTAGGCAGTGTCCACCATTCTTTAACTGTCTACGTGGTGCGATGCATAAGGTGTTGATTTTCGGTGTGAGCATCCTGGATTCGAATCCACGGACTGCCACATGTGTTTGTAAATTTCATTAATCGATTTTAGGAGTATAGTTGGTTGTTGGAAGGAACATAATAATTGATATTGGTTCAGGGGTAATTTATCGAGAGGACTTCCCTAGTGGTTAAGGCCCCATTAATTGCTCTTTCCATTCACATATGCATAGCCTACGTGAGTTGCAGTTGGGATGTGTGTACATGCTTAGATTGATATGCAGGATTCGAAGTTGCATAATAAATCGTAGGCAGTGTCCACCATTCTTTAACTGTCTACGTGGTGCGATGCATAAGGTGTTGATTTTCGGTGTGAGCATCCTGGATTCGAATCCACGGACTGCCACATGTGTTTGTAAATTTCATTAATCGATTTTAGGAGTATAGTTGGTTGTTGGAAGGAACATAATAATTGATATTGGTTCAGGGGTAATTTATCGAGAGGACTTCCCTAGTGGTTAAGGCCCCATTAATTGCTCTTTCCATTCACATATGCATAGCCTACGTGAGTTGCAGTTGGGATGTGTGTACATGCTTAGATTGATATGCAGGATTCGAAGTTGCATAATAAATCGTAGGCAGTGTCCACCATTCTTTAACTGTCTACGTGGTGCGATGCATAAGGTGTTGATTTTCGGTGTGAGCATCCTGGATTCGAATCCACGGACTGCCACATGTGTTTGTAAATTTCATTAATCGATTTTTAGGAGTATAGTTGGTTGTTGGAAGGAACATAATAATTGATATTGGTTCAGGGGTAATTTATCGAGAGGACTTCCCTAGTGGTTAAGGCCCCATTAATTGCTCTTTCCATTCACATATGCATAGCCTACGTGAGTTGCAGTTGGGATGTGTGTACATGCTTAGATTGATATGCAGGATTCGAAGTTGCATAATAAATCGTAGGCAGTGTCCACCATTCTTTAACTGTCTACGTGGTGCGATGCATAAGGTGTTGATTTTCGGTGTGAGCATCCTGGATTCGAATCCACGGACTGCCACATGTGTTTGTAAATTTCATTAATCGATTTTAGGAGTATAGTTGGTTGTTGGAAGGAACATAATAATTGATATTGGTTCAGGGGTAATTTATCGAGAGGACTTCCCTAGTGGTTAAGGCCCCATTAATTGCTCTTTCCATTCACATATGCATAGCCTACGTGAGTTGCAGTTGGGATGTGTGTACATGCTTAGATTGATATGCAGGATTCGAAGTTGCATAATAAATCGTAGGCAGTGTCCACCATTCTGTAACTGTCTACGTGGTGCGATGCATAAGGTGTTGATTTTCGGTGTGAGCATCCTGGATTCGAATCCACGGACTGCCACATGTGTTTGTAAATTTCATTAATCGATTTTAGGAGTATAGTTGGTTGTTGGAAGGAACATAATAATTGATATTGGTTCAGGGGTAATTTATCGAGAGGACTTCCCTAGTGGTTAAGGCCCCATTAATTGCTCTTTCCATTCACATATGCATAGCCTACGTGAGTTGCAGTTGGGATGTGTGTACATGCTTAGATTGATATGCAGGATTCGAAGTTGCATAATAAATCGTAGGCAGTGTCCACCATTCTTTAACTGTCTACGTGGTGCGATGCATAAGGTGTTGATTTTCGGTGTGAGCATCCTGGATTCGAATCCACGGACTGCCACATGTGTTTGTAAATTTCATTAATCGATTTTAGGAGTATAGTTGGTTGTTGGAAGGAACATAATAATTGATATTGGTTCAGGGGTAATTTATCGAGAGGACTTCCCTAGTGGTTAAGGCCCCATTAATTGCTCTTTCCATTCACATATGCATAGCCTACGTGAGTTGCAGTTGGGATGTGTGTACATGCTTAGATTGATATGCAGGATTCGAAGTTGCATAATAAATCGTAGGCAGTGTCCACCATTCTTTAACTGTCTACGTGGTGCGATGCATAAGGTGTTGATTTTCGGTGTGAGCATCCTGGATTCGAATCCACGGACTGCCACATGTGTTTGTAAATTTCATTAATCGATTTTAGGAGTATAGTTGGTTGTTGGAAGGAACATAATAATTGATATTGGTTCAGGGGTAATTTATCGAGAGGACTTCCCTAGTGGTTAAGGCCCCATTAATTGCTCTTTCCATTCACATATGCATAGCCTACGTGAGTTGCAGTTGGGATGTGTGTACATGCTTAGATTGATATGCAGGATTCGAAGTTGCATAATAAATCGTAGGCAGTGTCCACCATTCTTTAACTGTCTACGTGGTGCGATGCATAAGGTGTTGATTTTCGGTGTGAGCATCCTGGATTCGAATCCACGGACTGCCACATGTGTTTGTAAATTTCATTAATCGATTTTAGGAGTATAGTTGGTTGTTGGAAGGAACATAATAATTGATATTGGTTCAGGGGTAATTTATCGAGAGGACTTCCCTAGTGGTTAAGGCCCCATTAATTGCTCTTTCCATTCACATATGCATAGCCTACGTGAGTTGCAGTTGGGATGTGTGTACATGCTTAGATTGATATGCAGGATTCGAAGTTGCATAATAAATCGTAGGCAGTGTCCACCATTCTTTAACTGTCTACGTGGTGCGATGCATAAGGTGTTGATTTTCGGTGTGAGCATCCTGGATTCGAATCCACGGACTGCCACATGTGTTTGTAAATTTCATTAATCGATTTTAGGAGTATAGTTGGTTGTTGGAAGGAACATAATAATTGATATTGGTTCAGGGGTAATTTATCGAGAGTACTTCCCTAGTGGTTAAGGCCCCATTAATTGCTCTTTCCATTCACATATGCATAGCCTACGTGAGTTGCAGTTGGGATGTGTGTACATGCTTAGATTGATATGCAGGATTCGAAGTTGCATAATAAATCGTAGGCAGTGTCCACCATTCTTTAACTGTCTACGTGGTGCGATGCATAAGGTGTTGATTTTCGGTGTGAGCATCCTGGATTCGAATCCACGGACTGCCACATGTGTTTGTAAATTTCATTAATCGATTTTAGGAGTATAGTTGGTTGTTGGAAGGAACATAATAATTGATATTGGTTCAGGGGTAATTTATCGAGAGGACTTCCCTAGTGGTTAAGGCCCCATTAATTGCTCTTTCCATTCACATATGCATAGCCTACGTGAGTTGCAGTTGGGATGTGTGTACATGCTTAGATTGATATGCAGGATTCGAAGTTGCATAATAAATCGTAGGCAGTGTCCACCATTCTTTAACTGTCTACGTGGTGCGATGCATAAGGTGTTGATTTTCGGTGTGAGCATCCTGGATTCGAATCCACGGACTGCCACATGTGTTTGTAAATTTCATTAATCGATTTTAGGAGTATAGTTGGTTGTTGGAAGGAACATAATAATTGATATTGGTTCAGGGGTAATTTATCGAGAGGACTTCCCTAGTGGTTAAGGCCCCATTAATTGCTCTTTCCATTCACATATGCATAGCCTACGTGAGTTGCAGTTGGGATGTGTGTACATGCTTAGATTGATATGCAGGATTCGAAGTTGCATAATAAATCGTAGGCAGTGTCCACCATTCTTTAACTGTCTACGTGGTGCGATGCATAAGGTGTTGATTTTCGGTGTGAGCATCCTGGATTCGAATCCACGGACTGCCACATGTGTTTGTAAATTTCATTAATCGATTTTAGGAGTATAGTTGGTTGTTGGAAGGAACATAATAATTATACCATGTTTCAAAGAGGTAAGCCAAAAATCGTGAATACTAACCTCTGTCACTCAAGAAGGGCTAGAGCGAATGGGTTGTAAATTTCCACATATTTTCCCTGGCTGACCTTTCCAAATGGTAGAATTATTAGCTTGATTACTTTAGTCGTGTGTGAGTTATAGAGGTCAACGTTTGTGAGTTATAGAGGTCAACGTTTAAGTGTTGTTTGCATACGTATTTGGAACAGGGATTAGTGTTTTTGTGCGTTTTCCTCTTTTACTTCTCCCCATTACAGTCTTTCTCCTCTTCTCTTTCTTCTTCTTCTATTGTTGTTCCTCCGTATCTATAAAAAGTGTCCTCAGTCTGCTTTGTATAATTACTTACTCGTTAAGAGGAGGTACGTCGTTTTGTCTAAGCCCCATTCTCTACTTCTTCCTCGTGCTTAGTCCCATTAGTTTTGAGATTATTAGACGTTTGTCCCATTAGTTTCTCAGTATAAAGACATTCCGCCCCATTTCATTGTAAATGTTAAGACCTTTCGTGCCTTCTAGGTATCGATTTTTTCCTGGCGAGCGAAAGCGAGCTTGTAATTTTTTGGGAACTGGTTTTCGGCCATGAAACTTTTCTACCAAAAGACGTACACATCAATCTCAAAAGACGTACACATCAATCTCAAAAGGGATCTTGAGGATGTTTTTTTAAGCTTGATCTAGGACTAAGGAGGAGACAAAAGTATTAATAAATAAATAATAATATCAATAAATAAATAAATAAATATCACGTACCCTCTTTATTGTGTCTTTATCTTACAATTATCTTTATTCTACGCATCAATTAATTATCTATGTCTTTTTTGTTTATATCTTAAGTACGTTATTCTTTATTTTTTTCATTCGGAATAGTTGTCCTTCTTTTCTGCTCTCATATTGTCTATATATTCTGTGTCGATAATGTTTTTCATATTTTGCTTATAATAACACAGACATATGTCAATATTTTCATAATATTACAACCTTCTGCATTTTTTATCTAATTTTTTACATCAATTCGTTGACCTCATAATTATATAATTCAGAATATAGTCACAATCACTGGAAATTATTTGAATAAAATATAGAGTGTGCTTAACAATAAACTATCTACACACACACACACACACACATATATAATATATATATATATATATATATATATATATATATATATATATGCGCCCTTGTATTGAGTATTGTTCACATGTGGGGGGAGGTTTCTCTCACACCGCTCTCCTAGACAAGGTTGAAAGGAAGGCCTTTCGTATCATTAACACCCGTCCACTCACCAACTCTCTGCAATCTCTCTCTCTCCGCCGCAATGTTGCATCTCTCTCGCTATTCTATCGCTACTATAATAATCAGTGTTCCTCTGAGCTATCCCAGTGCATACCACCTCCTTTACGTAGGGCATGTGGTACCCGTCTTGCAACTCAATCCCAGCCTTACTCTGTGCAACTCTCCAACCCAAGAGTGAAACGTTACTCTCAAACTTTCTTCTACTCAACAGCTGAGCTCTGGAACTCTCTCCCAGGATCAGTTTTTCCCGCTTCCTATGACTTAAATTGCTTCAAACTCTGTGTGTCCAGGCATTTTGGCTCGAACGTCCCTTGATTTTGGCCCTGTCACTCTTTCAACTATGGGGGAGGCACTCGCTATAGGCAGTTATGCCTTTTGCCTCCCTCAATCACATAGAAAAAAAAAAAAATATATATATATATATATATATATTATATCCTTGTAAGGATTACTATCCACACGTGGTAGTTGGAATAATACACAATATACTTGAGGTAAGTGAATACTGCGTGGGGATGGTGAAGAAGGGAAAAAATCATCAGGGAAAAATAAAGACTGAATAAATAAATAAAAGCGGCTGAGAATGAGATTAACAAAATATAAAGCAAAGGTGTGATGTAAAGATGCTTTTGGTAAACTACAAGCACTTCTCAAATAACATAAGCTGCCAGGCATATTGAAAAGTATACATACATGTATAGGTAAAAGAACAGAGAAAACAGAGAAGAACCGAGGAAAATCTATGTTGTGAATAAAATACAGGTCATAGCCTACGTGCGTCACATATCCTTCTGTGGGAGTGACAAGTGTAGAGCAAAAGCATAAACATTAACCCCTTTACCACCATTACTTAATTGTCATCCTTTTCTGGTTACCATTAGACAATTTTCTTTACTTTATAATCTACCTCTTCGACACAAATGGGTAAATACGATCTCAATAACCCCTCCTAATAACATAGCTCTCTCTTAAACTGCATTAAATCATCTAACTTTAGCCAGAATCATAGGTAGAAAGGCGTCATGGTGCTGAAGGGCTTAACAATACACAACAATATCGAATTTAGAGCAACACAGATGTTTGGAAAATAAGGGAATAATACTAAATAATACCTGCGTTACAAAGCTTCATTACATGGTGTACCTGGAATGACTTTCACATTATAATTTCACTACCACCACAGAAACAAACACACATACGGCATATCCTCCTTAGCTCAGTAAACTAAGTGCCTTTGTTGTGTATCGTTAGACAACATGTATTTTGGATATTATTGTTTTCCTATCCTATATACTATTTTGGTGTAAGGTTTTACACATTTGGATGATATATATATATATATATATATATATATATATATATATATATATATATATATATATATATATATATATATATAGATATATATCGATAAATATAATAGGTAAATAAATAAATGGTTTGACCATAATTGTGCTAGAGTAACTGAACAAAAAGCAATAGCCTACAATGCATTCACGAGATCAAAAACACATGAAGCCTTTAATTACTTTAGAAACATCAGAAATCATGCCAAAACTGTATTAAACCTAACTAAATCAAACTTTCTCCATAAGCAGGCAAATAAACTTCTAAATAATCCAAATGATAACAAAATATTTTGGTCTACTCTTAACTCATTCAAATCCAACTTCACTACTGCTTCATCCATTCCACCATTAAAATCTCCGACTGGCAATCTTGTAAGTGACCCACGAGGTAAAGCTAACCTTCTTGCGGATATTTTCTCCACCAACTCAACCTTAGATGAAATAAATCAAGATGTCCCTGTACTTAATTTTAATTCGCCTGAAATTCCCTCACTTAAGATCCACACCAGACATGTCAAAACTATTTTGCAGAATCTCTCAGTAGATAAGGCTCCTGGTCCAGATGAAATTCCTCCAATAGTACTTAAGAATTGCTCCTTGGTGCTTGCTCCTGTATTGGCAAAATTTTTCCGTCTGTGTACTCATACCTCATGCTTCCCAGTACCCTGGAAAGAAGCAAACATCCATCCAGTTCCTAAAAAAGGTGCCTCTTCAGATCCATCAAACTACAGACCAATAGCTATAACTTCCACTCTTGGCAAAATTTTTGAAATTATATTAAATAATCACATAATTAAGCATCTGGTGAATAATAAATTAATCAGTGATAGGCAATATGGTTTTAGACGATGTCGATCAACTGCAGACATTCTTTGCCTTCTTACGCATCAAATCAACCAAGCTACAGACCAACATGGTGAAACACATACAATAGCACTGGATATATCAAAGGCATTTGATAGAGTCTGGCATCAATCCTTATTGTCGAAGATGTCACACTACGGCCTTGCATCATTAGTTCCACTAATTCTTTCTTATCTTCATAACAGAAAAATATGTGTAATGGTAGATGGCCTTTATTCTCAATTTCACTCAATAAATGCTGGTGTTCCCCAGGGATCAGTTTTGGCCCCAACTCTGTTCCTCATTCATATCAATGATCTCATATCTACCACTCATAATCCAATACATTCCTACGCAGATGACTCAACACTCCACAGTTCCTTCACATTTACCAATTCTTTCACCCAACCCGATCTTATAAATTCAAAAATAAACACTGCAATTTCTCTGAACCAGGACCTTTCTAGAATTAATGAATGGGGACAAGAGAATCTAGTTTCCTTTAATGCACAGAAAACCAAGTACATTCAATTTTCTAACCGACGGAATCTCACTGACTCCCATATATTTTTTAATTATGTAAATATTCCCACTTCCCCTAGTATTGACATTTTCGGTGTAACATTAACTACTAACTTGAGCTGGACACATTATGTTAGAAGCATTGCTAAGAATGCCTCTAAAAAACTGGGACTCCTGTACAGAGTTCGAGAATTCTTCACTGACGAGCAGTTGGCCGTAATATATAAAAGTCATGTGCGCTCTCAGATGGATTACTGTTCACCTCTGTGGAGTGGAAGTGGAGTGGTTGCATTGAGGCAGTTGGACAAAATTCAAATAAAGCTATTAGATTAATCAATAACCCTGCAATCACACAGGACCTTCCTACATTAGCCATACGAAGAAACGTTGCATCCCTTGCATTATTCTACAGATATTTTCACAGCAATTGTTCCGAGGAACTTGCTTCAATTGTGCCGCCTCTCCACATCTTTCCCCGTAGAACTAGGGCAGCTGAGAGCGCCCATGAATTTACACTTTCTCCTCCACAATGCAGAACTTCTGCTTATCAGAATTCATTTATCCCCAGAGCTACTACTCTTTGGAATTCACTTCCCTCGAATTGCTTTCCACAAACTTACAATCTACAAATGTTTAAATCCAGTTGTTACAAACATTTTATGAATGGAGGATGCCTTTAGGCACATGGACCTTTTTGTTTTATCTGTGTTTTTCCTTCCTCCGTTCATTGTCTCTTAAAAAAAAAAAAAAAAAAAAAAAGGTAACCATCAAATGCTACACGTACCCTGTACCAATATCCATTATATTTTATCCGTGCAACAAAACATTAACCAATGTATCGGTACCTAAATTAGCCTATATTAAACACAACAAATATATAATAAGCTACTATTTTACTCGCGTTTTATAACGGTCAAGGCTCATTTCTTGGAGGTCCTTACCAACCCTATCCATGTTCTGCCGTCAACCGTGTAACATAACCTCCTACATATAAGAGCCTCCCACTCTCTACTACTCTCAGTCTGGTTCATCACTCTTGTAATATATAACCTCTTACATATAAGAGCCTCCCACTCTCTACTACTCTCAGTCTGTTTCATCACTCTTGTAACATATAACCTCGTACATATAAGAGCCTCCCACTCTCTACTACTCTCAGTCTGGTTCATCACTCTTGGAACATATAAACTCCTACATATAAGAGCTTCCCACTCTCTACTACTCTCAGTCTGGTTCATCACTCTTGTAACATATAACCTCCCACATATAAGAGCCTCCCACTCTCTACTACTCTCAGTCTGGTTCATCACTCTTGTAACATATAACCTCCTACATATAAGAGCCTCCCACTCTACTACTCTCAGTGTGGTTCATCACTCTTGTAACATATAACCTCCTACATATAAGAGCCTCCCACTCTCTACTACTCTCAGTCTGGTTCATCACTCTTGTAACATATAACCTCCTACATATAAGAGCCTCCCACTCTCTACTACTCTCAGTCTGGTTCATCACTCTTGTAACATAATTATAACCTCATACATATAAGAGCCTCCCACTCTCTACTACTCTCAGTCTGGTTCATCACTCTTGTAACATATAACCTCCTACATGTAAGAGCCTTCCACTCTCTGCTACTTACAGTCTGGTTCATCACTCTTGTAACATAGAGCCTCCTACATATAAGAACCTCCCACTCTCTACTACTCTCAGTCTGGTTCATCACTCTTGTAACATATAACCTCCTACATATAAGAACCTCCCACTCTCTACTACTCTCAGTCTGGTTCATCACTCTTGTAACATATAACCTCCTACATATAAGAGCCTCCCACTCTCTACTACTCTCAGTCTGGTTCATCACTCTTGTAACATATAACCTCCTACATATAAGAGCCTCCAACTCTCTACTACTCTCAGTCTGGTGCATCAATCTTGTAACATATAACCTCCTACATATAAGAGTCTCCCACTCTCTACTACTCTCAGTCTGGTTCATCACTCTTGTAACATATAGCCTCCTACATATAAGAGCCTCCCACTCTCTACTACTCTCAGTCTGGTTCATCACTCTTGTAACATATAACCTCCTACATATAAGAGCCTCCCACGCTCTACTACTCTCAGTCTGGTTCATCACTCTTGTAACATATAGCCTCATACATTTAAGAGCCCCCCACTCTCTACTACTCTCAGTCTGGTTCATCACTCTTGTAACATATAACCTCATACATATAAGAGCCTCCCACTCTCTACTACTCTCAGTCTGGTTCATCACTCTTGTAACATATAACCTCCTACATATAAGAACCTCCCACTCTCTGCTACTCTCAGTCTGGTTCATCACTCTTGTAACATATAACCTCCTACATACATATAGCCTCCCACTCTCTACTACTCTCAGTCTGGTTCATCACTCCTGTAACATATAGCCTCCTACATATAAGAGCCTCCCACTCTCTACTACTCTCAGTCTGGTTCATCACTCTTGTAACATATAACCTCCTACATATAAGAACCTCCCACTCTCTACTACTCTCAGTCTGGTTCATCACTCTTGTAACATATAACCTCCTACATATAAGCGTCTCCCATTCTCTACTACTCTCAGTCTGGTTCATCACTTTTACAACATAGAGCCTCCTACATATAAGAACCTCCCACTCTCTACTACGCTCAGTCTGGTTCATCACTCTTGTAACATATAACCTCCTACATATAAGAACCTCCCACTCTCTACTCTCAGTCTGGTTCATCACTCTTGTACCATATAACCTCCTACATGTAAGAGCCTCCCACTCTCTACTACTCTCAGTCTGGTTCATCACACTTGTAACATATAACCTCCTACATATAAGAACCCCCCGCTCTCTACTACTCTCAGTCTGGTTCATCACTCTTGTAACATATAACCTCCTACATATAAGAGCCTCCCACTCTCTACTACTCTCAGTCTGGTTCATCACTCTTGTAACATATAACCTCCTACATATAAGAGCCTCCCACTCTCTACTACTCTCAGTCTGGTGCATCAATCTTGTAACATATAACCTCTTACATATAAGAGCCTCCCACTCTCTACTACTCTCAGTCTGGTTCATCACTCATGTAACATATAACCTCCTACATATAAGAGCCTCCCACTCTCTACTACTCTCAGTCTGGTTCATCACTCTTGTAACATATAGCCTCATACATATAAGAGCCTCCCACGCTCTACTACTCTCAGTCTGGTTCATCACTCTTGTAATATATAGCCTCATACATTTAAGAGCCCCCCACTCTCTACTACTCTCAGTCTGGTTCATCACTCTTGTAACATATAACCTCATACATATAAGAGCCTCCCACTCTCTACTACTCTCAGTCTGGTTCATCACTCTTGTAACATATAGCCTCATACATATAAGAGCCTCCCTCTCTCTACTACTTTCAGTCTGGTTCATCACTCTTGTAACATATAGCCTCCTACATATAAGAACCTCCCACTCTCTACTACTCTCAGTCTGGTTCATCACTCTTGTAACATATAACCTCCTACATATAAGAACCTCCCACTCTCTACTACTCTCAGTCTGGTTCATCACTCTTGTAACATATAACCTCCTACATATAAGAACCTCCCACTCTCTACTACTCTCAGTCTGGTTCATCACTCTTGTAACATATAACCTCCTACATATAAGAACCTCCCACTCTCTACTACTCTCAGTCTGGTTCATCACTCTTGTAACATATAACCTCCTACATATAAGAGCCTCCCACTCTCTACTACTCTCAGTCTGGTTCATCACTCTTGTAACATATAGCCTCCTACATATAAGAACCTCCCACTCTCTACTACTCTCAGTCTGGTTCATCACACTTGTAACATATAACCTCCTACATATAAGAACCTCCCACTCTCTGCTACTCTCAGTCTGGTTCATTACTCTTGTAACATATAACCTCCTACATATAAGAGCCTCCCACTCTCTACTACTCTCGGTCTGGTTCATCACTCTTGTAACATATAGCCTCCTACATATAAGAGCCTCCCACTCTCTACTACTCTCAGTCTGGTTCATCACTCTTGTAACATATAACCTCCTACATATAAGAGCCTCCCACTCTCTACTACTCTCAGTCTGGTTCATCACTCTTGTAACATATAACCTCCTACATATAAGAGCCTCCCACTCTCTACTACTCTCAGTCTGGTTCATCACTCTTGTAACATATAACCTCCTACATATAAGAACCTCCCACTCTCTACTACTCTCAGTCTGGTTCATCACTCTTGTAACATATGACCTCCGGCATATAAGAGCCTCCCACTCTCTACTACTCTCAGTCTGGTTCATCACTTTTGTAACATATAACCTCATACATATAAGAGCCTCCCACTCTCTACTACTCTCAGTCTGGTTCATCACTCTTGTAACATATAACCTCCTATATATAAGAGCCTCCCACTCTCTACTACTCTCAGTCTGGTTCATCACTCTTGTAACATATAACCTCCTACATATATGAACCTCCCAGTCTCTACTACTCTTAGTCTGGTTCATCTCTCTTGTAATATATAGCCTCCTATAGTCTGTGTCTGTTCAACTGGAGGTAAGTTGTAGAGTTCCCATTAATATTGCTTAGATATTTTGAAGCTTTTGTAGTGAATTATGGCGGGGGGGGGGGGATCAAATGGATGTTTATTTTTAAAGTTTAATGGAGGTCTAGCAAGGAAACTAAACAAATAAATGAATATATAAGTAAATAGACCCAACAAGTAACCGTTGTGCCCTTAAGGAGTGAGGACCGTGGACCGAGGAGATCAGTGCTACCAATCACAAACAGGGGCTTTCTTTACATCTCACTAAGGAGAAATCGGGAACTCCAACCAAACCATTTAAGCTGAGTAATACAAGTGTCTTTTCCCAAATTTGTCAATGGGAAGTACTGTTTCTATCAATATTTTCGTACGATTCGATTCGGTATTTTTCTTTCATAAACTAAAGATTGATTCTTTAGATTACATTATGCACCTGAAATTACAAAAAGTTGTTATGGTGAATATGACAGTCAAATCAAACACACCTCGGGCCTATGTTTTATGTGATTCTGACATTGAATGATGATATGGGTTATAATGCAGAAAAGAATAAAATGTTTAAGTGGATAAATAAATATCTGCAAAGCTGTGAAAGGTACAAGCAACAATATTAAGTTTGATTTAGAAGATATAATTGATCAAACATGCATGTTTTCTTGAAGACTTGGAATACTTGAGTTTATGAGCTATGCCTTTGAAAACAATCAGGAAGAGGTTACCAAGGATAACTATATGGTGATATCAAGTGACCTATAGCCCGTTTTAGTAAGCTAGCGAGAACATGACTGATCCTCATCCTAAGGAAGGATTTTTGTTTGCTCCCAGACATCTATCAAACTTAAGAAACACCCCCAAGTCCCCTTTCGAGATACATTTTGTTATGCCGGGATATAATATTTATACCCCGTTACCCTGTCTTCACTAAAATCCAATTATGGACTTATAGACCGTAAATATCCTCAACAGGAACACGTCGAACACCACGTTCTTAATCACAAAAATAGGTATTCAATCAGGTGCTACAAAACTCAATGACAACACACATGTAAATTATACACATATAGTTTATTCAATGGCATAGGGTTTATGGATGGGTATTCGGATTACTTCTTATGATACACTCCGGATTGATCAATGCGTTGCATAATTATCTCAATATATAGATCACAGATATATTGAGCTAAATGAGGGCGGAGGGTTAACTTAACTATTATAAGAAACAGTAAGTAACACATGGAACGTATTTGGTTATGAATAATCAATCTCTAATTAAGAATACAAAGTATAAACACATTGTGGTAATATAAAATAAGAATTATGCAACTATAAGAATGAACACGTGACATACAGTATAGAGTCAACCCTTAATAATAATATTTATGTGAGTCGAGTGTCTAACGTGTTTATTATTCTATCAAAGTAATATATAATTAAAAGACTCCCCGAATATGAGAGGATGGAACGAATTGAGGGATAAAGACAGGTGTATGGATGGCTGGTTCGACTAACACTTACGGGGGGTGGGGGTGGGGGGGGGGGTGAGTGGCGCTCGAGGCAGGTGAATTAGCACGGGTAGGGTGGCTAACCAGGTAGATAGCTCAGGTCATTCTAGTTACTGCGGTCTTGTAAATTATATTTTCTGTTACTGCGATTACAATCTTAATATTCGGGAGAACGAAATGAAATAACAGGGAATGATGTGTTGAATTATACAATTCAAACTCTTCTTAACTTAAATCGAGTAAATTATGATCTGAACATATATTCTTTCAATCGACTATATGTAACAATAATAACTCTGGTCGAGGAATTCAGATTTAGTATTTATTATCTGATAATAAATGAATAAAAGATTAATATCTCTTAAGCGAAATTGGTAGAAAGTACAGTTAACAAAACTAACGTAGTTAACTAATACTAGAAAACGCTTAAATAAAATTAGCGTATACGAATAATTAAGTACAATATTAATTATATGTAAATGGCGTACACGACGAAGTTGTACTAAGGAAAATTCCCAAAAAGGTATAACAAGGTATCTGAACTAGTTAACAGAGTCTGATAAAGAATTCACACAATAAGCGGTGTATTCGAGTGATGAATAATTAGATAACAGAATCTATGCAAGGCTAGAATTCCTAGACGAAAAGAATCAGAATTATCTACATCAGTAATAAAGTGAACATAAATACGGTTCATATAATCATTGAATTAACGCTTAGACAAAAGAGCGTAAGTTTAGGATCTCAGGAAGAAAGTATATATAATAATTAATAAAAATTCTCAAATAGGGGGGGACTGAGATAAACAGAATATGAAGTTGAGCGTAGGTTCTCGGTAACAGGTTATTATTTAAAGAAGGGAATAATTATACGTAATACACTTCGACTTCAACTTGCAACATACATAATAGAATAGACATATACAGGGAAAATCTGTGAGTATTTGGCTATGTGAATTAATTAACACAAGTATGTAATGTATGCGTAAGACGTTCTAGGAGAGTTATATATCAAATATGAACACTAGATCTTAGGCACAGATCTATATAACAATTAACACAAATTCTGAGAGATTAACACATACGCAATGAATAAGGATCTTGGACACAGGTCTATAGGTAATATAGCACTGTAATATTCACACATTTTAACCTTACCTTCACAGCAATAATCACAACGTAAGATACTCGAGACACTTAGCGTAATATAGGAGTACAAAGGAGTACACAGGAAATCAAGCAACAACAGGTCTAGTGACCCTTCTAGGCTGCTTGTCCTCCAAAACACTGAGGATCAAGTGTCCAAACAGTGGTTTAGAGTGGGCAAGGGAACATTGGAAAGGGAACCACTGCCCTGGAACCAATGTCCGTGGCAGGATTAGGAAGTTAGTAGGGGACAGATGAGTTAGTAACTGAGGGGGGGATAAAATAAAGTTATTCATTCACAAACGCAGTCAGTCGCGGGTTTGATGCGAGATATTTGTCTAAGCGGAGTTTAAATGAATCAACGGTGCTGCAGTCTATAACGTCTCGGGGAAGCCCATTCCACAAGTTGACAACTCGATTGAAGAAGAAATTCTTAGATTCGTGTGAGTTAAAAGATTTACCAATAATTTTGCAACCGTTTCCCCGCGTGTAATTAGATTGGTCGATAGTGAAGTACTTACTACAGTTCATATTGTCGATGCCTTTGATGATTTTGAACACTTGAATTAAGTCACCTCTTAATCTACGCTGGGTTAAAGGAAATAGGTTTAATTCTCTAAGACGCTCTTCGTATGGTTTGTTCTTTACGCTAGGTATCATTTTGGTAACTCTACGTTGAACTCGTTCTAGCTTGTTTATATCTTTTTGGTAATAAGGGCACCAGGATTGAACGCAGTATTCCAGAAGAGGGCGGACTAAGGAATTGTAAAGGGTTAGGATAACTTCTTTGGATTTATGCTCAAATGACCTGCCTATAAAGCCAATTATTTTGTTTGCCTTCTTAACAACTTCTGAACATTGTTGACTCGGTTTTAGGTTACTCGATATTGTTACTCCCAGATCGGTTTCTCTGTTTACATTCTTAAGCTGAGTGCCATTCATCGAATAGTTTGCTTTCTCATTTAGGTATCCGTAGAGAGTTGAGAGTAAGTCTGGCCGACGTTGAACGTAGATCGGTTTCTCTGTTTACATTCTTAAGCTGAGTGCCATTCATCGAATAGTTTGCTTTCTCATTTAGGTATCCGTAGAGAGTTGAGAGTAAGTCTGGCCGACGTTGAACGTAGATGCACAGGGCAGCACTTCAGGAGGAACTGCTTCTCACAATTAGGACTTCAGGATCCGGACTTCAGAAGGCACACCTGCTGTGTGCCTACTCTCAGCATACTCTCAGGGCAGGGGGAAGGGCGAGACAAGGCTCCACTGTTGATAGATATCCCGGACTTCTCTGACAAGGACATTACCCCAGTGAATGTTTGCTTACTTTTCCTATAATTTCGTTGAGGCTATGTTGGACTTAATTCTTGCCTCTCACGTATAGGAATTCAATGGAAAAAGGATATTGTGAAATGTTGTGATATAGCTGTGACGGTTAATATTTAACTAAGACATACATGGTAATTATTGTTAGGTACATAAGGATAATAGTTATTTTATTTAGTACTTAGGTGATAGTTACTTAGCTTAGTATGCATGTAATATTGATTATAATGATTACTTCATAATTGAAGCTCATCGGCAAACTTTGTAACAGTTCGCCTATCCTTTCTTTTTCCGCAATGTTTGATAGTTCTCCAGGTCCATCATAATCTCTAGACCTAATTAGATTCACTTGTTCCGGTAGCATTCCGGCCTTTGGTGTTTTATTTGCATAAACATTTCTTCGTTGTAATGCAAAGCAGATGTCTGGACAAATGGTGGCTGGTGATTGGCGGGCATAGTTTGAAACCGATGTTGTGATAGGGTATCAGGATTTCCCTTTTCCTGGGGTGACTGCTCTAGATAACCTGGCTCCGTGTTCCATAGAGTCTGGTAAATTCCTGAGGTCATGGGGTGCTCGGGTAGATGTTGTTCCCTCCTTTTCTTATGCTCCCGCTTCTTCTTTCTGCTCACTTGCAGGCTAGCAATCTTGCAAGTGTCCCTGGAGCCCGTTCTCACTAACCCCGTCACTTCACATTTGTAAATTTTTTGGTAGAAAAATGTTCCGGACGAAGGCCGATTCCTCTTAAATTACAGGCTCGCTATCGCTCGCCATGAAAAAAAAACGACACCTATATTAGAAGAAAGGTCTTAATATAGGGAAAAACATGGGGCGAAAGATTTTCAAATCGCCAAACTAACAGGGCGAGCGTCTTACAATCTCAAAACAAATGAGGCTAAGCATGAGGAGAAGGGGGCCATAAACAGCAACTACCTCCCCCTTAGTGCGGGTGCCCAACTCCGAAAGGAGTTGAAGTAGGGGAGCTATCCCCCCGCCAAAGGCGGCTTTCTAGGGCCTTTCCTAGCTGATGCTGAGACGATTGGATTCTAGTTATGTGGTGATGGGCTGGTCTATCAGAGTGAGAGCTGAGAGATCTCTGCCATACCCATAGCTTACTCTGACTGTTACTTTTACTTATATATCTTCTAGATCTCAAGTGACGGCGTCTTTTCCGTGGATCGACCTCCCTACTGCCAACCTAAAAGTTGGCAGATTGGGAGCCAAAGCGTCACATTTTTCCCTTGCCCCTCAACTTTCCCTTCATAATTGCTGAGGGGCACAGGGCCTTGGGTGGGGCTTTGGTTTCCCGGGCATTTCCGCGCCCTCCTCAGCTCCCTGCCTTAGAGTGGCTTCGGTCACCTGGGTTTTGTTAGTGGTAAGCAGGGAGGGTTTTGTGGGGGCGCTCTATGGCCTTGGCCTTGCTCGGGACCTTGGGGCTGTTCGGCCAGGCAGCCTGGGAACAACTACAACAACAACAACCTCCCCCTTAATATTATTGTCGCTCATGATTGGCTACTACGCGAATAAAGTTGCCGATCGTGAACGGACTGATTTTCAGGCCCCCTTCTCCCTCGTGTTTAGCCCCATTGATTTTGAGATAAGATATTTGCCCCATTAGTTTGTCGATGTTAAGACATTACGCCCCATTTCTTTGTCAATATTAAGAGCTTTCCTGCTATCTAGGTGTCGATATTTTTCCTAGCGAACGATAGTGAGCCTTTAATTTTGGAAGGGCCGGGAAATTTTTCTGCCGAAAAATGTACTTAATGTAATTAATTTACAAGGAGGATTTAATGGATGATTTTTAAAAAGTTTGATGGAGGTTTAGGGAGGAAACTAGAACAAGAATAAATACATGAACAAAATCGACCAAAAAGTGAACCATCCCCCCTTAAAACAAAGTGAACCATCCCCCCTTAAAACAAAGTGAACCATCCCCCCTTAAAACAAAGTGAACCATCCCCCCTTAAAACAAAGTGAACCATCCCCCCTTAAAACAAAGTACGGAAGGTGTAGTATCTAAAGACGATTTAAGGAGGGTAGGGTTTATTTATTGCATATTTATTTATTAATGCATTATTTATTAAGTTTCCTCCATAGACGTCCAACAATCTTATAAAAAAACATTCTCAAGATCCCCCATCGATATACATTTGTACATTTTTCGGCATAAATATCGGTTTCTCTTAAATAACAAGTTCGCTTTCGCTTGCCAGGATAACATCGATGCCTAAGTGGCACGAAAGGTCTAAATATTGTAAAAGACATGGGGTAAAAGGTCTTAAAATCGCCACACTAATGAGCCGGACGC
This sequence comes from Paralithodes platypus, assembly GCA_032716605.1. Classification (NCBI taxonomy): domain Eukaryota; kingdom Metazoa; phylum Arthropoda; class Malacostraca; order Decapoda; family Lithodidae; genus Paralithodes; species Paralithodes platypus. The sequence goes on along the minus strand of CM064571.1, from coordinate 5,147,240 downwards.
CTTACAATCTCAAAACTAATGAAAGAGGAAGGGAGCCAGAAAAAAAAAACTTTCTCCCATTAAGCCATCCCTTTTATCATATATATATATAATTTGTTCTCTCACCAACCCAACAAATAACTTACAAATTAATCTAATTAATAACATCAATGTTACTAATGACTACAAGTGGTACTCCAAGGATTCGAACCTAGGATACTCATACCGAAATTCTGCACACTAACCATTACGCTATCAAGACAGGTATCTACGGCGAATGACAAATATGTAATAATTATTGTAGTGTAAATAAAAGAAAAAATACCGTTATATACCAATGCATCAAACCTTTATAATAATTATTCTCGACAATACCATTATCGAATAAGGATAAAGAACAGTAAAGAGACAGTGGTTAACCCCTTGAGGATTATGACGCGTCAGGACAATATATTTTGGATATCAGTAGACGAATTAATGCCGTTTAGGAAGGATCTGTGGTTATTGAAAGGGTAAAGACTGTCTCCAGCAACCCTCTGACATCCATATACCTTTCCCAATCTCAATAACTAAATCTAACTTTTAAAATGCCTCATAATCCTCAAGGGCTGTTTTCCTCTCTGTCTCTGCCTTGTATCCATTAGGCCCCATTCAGCCTACTGTTTTAAGAAATTTATCCCCATTCAGGTGTCGATTTCTTCCTGGCGAGTGATAGCGAGCCAGCATTGTGTGACGAAATACGGCTTCAACTGAGACATTTTCTATCGGAAATTGTACAAATTTAGCCGGCTGTAAAACATGTTTTTGTTTTAAATATGGTGACTCGCTACCGCTCGGCAGGAAAACATCGACACCAGGATGGGGATTATACAGTAGGCTGAATGGGTCCGAATGTATACAACCCAGAGAGAGTAAATGATGGCTCTATAGTTACAAAAACAAAACAAAAATAATAATAGAACAAAGAAAATACAAAACAATGTCTGGAACAACTCCTTACACGACCATTGGCACTCAGACATCGACCTCCTGGAGTCCTAGACAATAATTCCCCCCAGACCACTGCCCCCCATCAACGACCATATACCTAATTAAGGGGGGATGGGCGTATCTATTTGCGTTAGCGATCCTATAATTCAAGAGGAACTGGCTTTCCGCCGGGACATTTTTCTACTGACAAATTTACAAATATATTATGAAGGAGGGTCTTGAGGGTGTTTGTTATGCTTAATATATTATGAAGGAGGGTCTTGAGGGTGTTATATGAAGGAGGGTCTTGAGGGTGTTTTATGAAGGAGGGTCTTGAGGGTGTTTTATGAAGGAGGGTCTTGAGGGTGTTTGTTATGCTTAATATATTATGAAGGAGGGTCTTGAGGGTGTTTTATGAAGGAGGGTCTTGAGGGTGTTTGTTATGCTTAATATATTATGAAGGAGGGTCTTGAGGGTGTTTTATGAAGGAGGGTCTTGAGGGTGTTTGTTATGCTTAATATATTATGAAGGAGGGTCTTGAGGGTGTTTTTTATGCTTTATATATTATGAAGGAGGGTCTTGAGGGTGTTTTTTATGCTTAATATATTATGAAGGAGGGTCTTGAGGGTGTTTTATGAAGGAGGGTCTTGAGGGTGTTTGTTATGCTTAATATATTATGAAGGAGGGTCTTGAGGGTGTTTTATGAAGGAGGGTCTTGAGGGTGTTTGTTATGCTTAATATATTATGAAGGAGGGTCTTGAGGGTGTTTTTATGCTTAATATATTATGAAGGAGGGTCTTGAGGGTGTTTTATGAAGGAGGGTCTTGAGGGTGTTTGTTATGCTTAATATATTATGAAGGAGGGTCTTGAGGGTGTTTTTTATGCTTAATATATTATGAAGGAGGGTCTTGAGGGTGTTTTATGAAGGAGGGTCTTGAGGGTGTTTGTTATGCTTAATATATTATGAAGGAGGGTCTTGAGGGTGTTTTATGAAGGAGGGTCTTGAGGGTGTTTGTTATGCTTAATATTATGAAGGAGGGTCTTGAGGGTGTTTTTTATGCTTAATATATTATGAAGGAGGGTCTTGAGGGTGTTTTTTATGCTTAATATATTATGAAGGAGGGTCTTGAGGGTGTTTTATGAAGGAGGGTCTTGAGGGTGTTTGTTATGCTTAATATATTATGAAGGAGGGTCTTGAGGGTGTTTTATGAAGGAGGGTCTTGAGGGTGTTTTTTATGCTTAATATATTATGAAGGAGGGTCTTGAGGGTGTTTTATGAAGGAGGGTCTTGAGGGTGTTTTTTATGCTTAATATATTATGAAGGAGGGTCTTGAGGGTGTTTTATGAAGGAGGGTCTTGAGGGTGTTTTTTATGCTTAATATATTATGAAGGAGGGTCTTGAGGGTGTTTTTTATGCTTAATATATTATGAAGGAGGGTCTTGAGGGTGTTTTATGAAGGAGGGTCTTGAGGGTGTTTTGTATGCTTAATATATTATGAAGGAGGGTCTTGAGGGTGTTTGTTATGCTTAATATATTATGAAGGAGGGTCTTGAGGGTGTTTTTTATGCTTAATATATTATGAAGGAGGGTCTTGAGGGTGTTTTTTATGCTTAACTCCCCCAGACATATATGACACGATCGTGTCATATGGAACTTATAACCAAAAACTCATATGACGCGATCGCGTCATATGGACTTATCTCCATGCCTCTCCAATAAGTTTATGACGCGATTTTGCGTCATATGAGCTCAGTAAGTCCGATAAGTTAGCTTACGATAAAACCGTTGGTGGCAACCTCAGCCTCCTCCGATAATTCTAACGGCCGCAGTGTTGTTGTGAGTGTAGTGCGAGGCAGTGGCAATGATCCCGGGGCTCCCGCCTCCTCGGACTTATTGGAACATAATATGTTTGAAGGAATTAATATATTATGAAGGAGGGTCTTGAGGGTGTTTTATTAAGGAGGGTCTTGAGGGTGTTTTATGAAGGAGGGTCTTGAGGGTGTTTTATGAAGGAGGGTCTTGAGGGTGTTTTTTATGCTTAATATATTATGAAGGAGGATCTTGAGGGTGTTTTTTATGCTTAATATATTATGAAGGAGGGTCTTGAGGGTGTTTTGTATGCTTAATATAATATGAAAGAGGGTCTTGAGGGTGTTTTATGAAGGAGGGTCTTGAGGGTGTTTTATGAAGGAGGGTCTTGAGGGTGTTTTATGAAGGAGGGTCTTGAGGGTGTTTTATGAAGGAGGGTCTTGAGGGTGTTTTATGAAGGAGGGTCTTGAGGGTGTTTTATGAAGGAGGGTCTTGAGGGTGTTTTTTATGCTTAATATATTATGAAGGAGGGTCTTGAGGGTGTTTTTTATGCTTAATATATTATGAAGGAGGGTCTTGAGGGTGTTTTGTATGCTTAATATATTATGAAAGAGGGTCTTGAGGGTGTTTTTTATGCTTAATATATTATGAAGGAGGGTCTTGAGGGTGTTTTTTATGCTTAATATTATGAAGGAGGGTCTTGAGGGTGTTTTTTATGCTTAATATATTATGAAGGAGGGTCTTGAGGGTGTTTTTTATGCTTAATATATTATGAAGGAGGGTCTTGAGGGTGTTTTTTATGCTTAATATATTATGAAGGAGGGTCTTGAGGGTGTTTTGTATGCTTAATATATTATGAAAGAGGGTCTTGAGGGTGTTTTTTATGCTTAATATATTATGAAGGAGGGTCTTGAGGGTGTTTTTTATGCTTAATATATTATGAAGGAGGGTCTTGAGGGTGTTTTTTATGCTTAATATATTATGAAGGAGGGTCTTGAGGGTGTTTTTTATGCTTAATATATTACGAAGGAGGGTCTTGAGGGTGTTTTATGAAGGAGGGTCTTGAGGGTGTTTTTTATGCTTAATATATATATAAATATATCTACACTAAAAGTAGAGTGAGGATAAGGGAGGACTATGTAGCCAATATATAGTGTCCCCATAAAGTATTGTAGCCTCCTCCAACCGAATAAGTTATCAACAGTACACTGGACGTGGGGATATTCTTCACAAAAAATCAAACGAGCACCCCAGCTAACTGAATCCCTCACTAATGAACGTAGGCATCTCTCTATCTTACACCAATCTCCTCCTTCCAACCAGGCTCCCCTTCTCAATCCTTGACATTAATCTGCTCCGCCTTAATAGCCCAGCAGCTTGCACGGGGAACTCATTTATAAACGTCATTTTACAGGAATACCCAACTGATAACAAATATTTGGACAGAATTAATAATGAGTAGGAGGGAGAGAGAGAGAGAACTTCATTAAACCTACATTTCTTGGTAATTATGCTAATCTAAATCTGGCAATTGGATTGAAGCTCTAAATTCAGTCTACCCAACCGCATTTATATGTTCTGGAGGCCCTATTACAAATTATATGAAAGACAAACAAGTAAACAAACAGACACATTTAAAGTCTTTGCTATGAAGAAGTCAGTCCAAATAATATGGTGTGTGGGTAATTATAATATAATACGAAATATAGTCAAAATATAAACATCTTGTCTTATTTATATTCAGGAATAGTTGAAATATTATATATGTCCACATGTTCGGTAATTATATTTAATGAATAATTCAATATTAGTTACACTTTTCGTGAAGAAGAAACAACTGTTGTTGTTGTTATTTTACTTAGTTTAATAGGAGATGGGTAATGTTTCTGGTCCCCCTTCTTGCTCATGTTTAGCCCAATAGTGTTAACATTTTAAGACCCATTTCTTTGTCAATATTAAGATTGTTCGTGTCATTTAGGTGTCGAGTTTTTCATGGCGAGCGATAGCGAGCCTGACATTTTTAGAGAAACCGGCCTTCGGGTGGGACACTTTTTAATAGAAAAATGTACACATTTATCTTGAAGGAGGGTCTTGGGCGGGTGTTTTTTAAGCTTGATGGAGGTCTAGGGAGGAAACTAATGATATAATATAAAGATACCGATACATATAATTATGCGCAAATATAAACGACCCATCTCCACTTAATTAAGTTAGATTGTTTGACGCAACAATAGTCCAACTTTCCCTGGCTGAGGATCGATAACCCGTTCACGCTGACGGATCCCATTCCAATTGGTATTATTAAACAACTTTTTTATATTATTTTATTTTATTTTATTTATTTATATTTTATTTTGTTGTCCATTTTTGCATTCAGGACTTCTCCTCATTGATGTTTTTATTTGGGTTACTGATTGAGGGAGGCCAGCTGAGCGTGACGTTAAGGGGACAGTGGTCATTTTGGGGGTCTATTAATATCTCATATTCATATATATTTTTAGTTCCCTCCCTAGACCTCCATCAAACTTAAAACAAAAAACATCCATTAGATTAATTTGTAATTTTTTTCGGTAGAAAAATGTCACGGCCGAAGGCCGGTTCTCCCACAATTAAAGGCTGGCCATCGCTCGCCAGGAATAAAATCGACACCTAAAGGATACGAAAGTTCATGAAATTAACAAATAAATGGGGCAAAAGCTCATAAAATCGACAAACTATTGGGACAAACGTCTTAACATTTCAAAACTATTTGGGCTAAGCATGAGGAAGAAAGGGGACCAGAAATACGGCCCATCTCCCCTTCAACTAAATCAAATAACAACAGAAACAGTTGCTTTTCCTTCACGAAAAGTGTATCACCTACATATAATTACCGAACATGTGGACATTTATATCTCCCCTTAAATATTTTTGTTTCAGACTTGCTTCAACAATACAGAGTGCTTAAGTAATTTTATTATATTTACCTTACTATTATTTTGTTTTAATGTATAGAGACTGTGTGTACCTGTGCTTATCTGCGTGATTGTATGTATGTCTATCTTTAAACATTATCACTTAAACATTAGGTTACCATAGTGCGGTGGGAATATGAACATGATTAGATTATTATCCAGTATTCGAGAATGGATAATAAGTCGTAGGCGTGTGCATAAACCTTTAACCGTCTTGGTGGTGTAATAGTTAAGGTGTCTACAAATCTGTGTGTGATAAACCGGGTTCGAATCCTGGTGGATCACATACAGTATATGCTTTCATTAATTTCATTGGAGGTGTTTCGTGTTGTGGTGAAGTTAATACAAAATATATTATCAGTAGGTTCAGGGATATTTCGTAGCGAGGCCGTTCTAAATGATCTGTGCCCCATGAATATTCTTTCCTCTCACTTAAACATTAGGCTACCATAGTGCAGTGGGAATATGAACATGATTAGATTAACCTTCTCCAACAAATGACGCGATTTTGAGCCTATTAGGGATACTGTAAAGCCTTTGTTACCATCAGGGGTATTTAGAAACCTTTAGTTTAGTTACTTCAACCTCTGCAGTTGTCTTTGAGTTAGCTGTGGGCAGAAAACTAATTTTGGAGAGGTATTTATAAGAGTGAAAGAACTCAATTTCTTATTGCTAATCTGGCAACCTCTGCATCATATGAGTCTGAAGGGGTTAATATCCAGTATTTGAGAATGGATAATAAGTTGTAGGCGTGTGCATAAACCTTTAACCGTCTTGGTGGTGTAATGGTTAAGGTGTCTACAAATCTGTGTGTGATAACCCGGGTTCGAATCCTGGTGGATCACATATTATATGCTTTTATAAATTTTATTGGAGGTGTTTGGTGTTGTGGTGAGGTTAATCAAAAATAGATTATCAGTAGCTTCAGGGATATTTCGTAGTGAGGCCGTTCTAAATTATCTGTGCCCCATGAATATTCTTTCCTCTCACTTAAACGTTAGGCTACCATAGTGCGGTGGGAATATGAAAATGATTAGATTAATATCCAGTTTTCGAGAATGGATAATAAGTCGTAGGCGTGTGCATAAACCTTTAACCGTCTTGGTGGTGTAATAGTTAAGGTGTCTACAAATCTGTGTGTGATAACCCGGGTTCGAATCCTGGTGGATCACATATATGCTTTCATTAATTTCATTGGAGGTGTTTGGTGGTGTGGTGAAGTTAATAAAAAATAGATTATCTGTAGGTTCAGTGATATTTCGTAGCGAGGTCATTCTAAATGATCTGTGCCCCATGAATATTCTTTCCTCTCACTTAACCCTGGACAGGTAACGCTCAAAAGCGTAATTTTCATGGTATGGTCGTTGTGAATATGCACATCGACTTTGACCTCAAATATCTCCCAAACCAAAAGACGTAGAGACTTAATGAAAATTGCTAAAAATAATATAAGGATCCCTTAATATTGTGTTAGTAAGTGATAGATATTGAAAAGTAATTAGTATTTTTAAATAATTTAATTAAAACAAATAATAGAGGTTTTAAGTTAGTCTTACTTAAAATAAACAAAAACAATACTAAATTCGTCCTGAGGGTACTGGGACTCTGAGGTTGTGGATGGCAATGGTGGGGCTGATTGGTGTATGAAGGACGACCCTGTAGTCCCCATACGTTGAGAGAAGTGCGAAGTTGCAAAAAGGGTTAACATTTCGACCCTCTAAAAAAATTGCCCCATTTTCAATTTTTTGTTTATACCTAAATATACTTGAAATCAAACCAAAATCAACATAGTGCTTCCCACATGCTCCTATTGTAATACCAAAGTGCAATAATCGAGATCGGAGTACCATAGATACTACAATAAAATATTATATGGAGGTAATTGAAATCATGTCATGAAAAATTCCTGACCCAAAGTATGGCAACATCAGACCCACAGTATGGCAACATCAGACATACTAACCTGAGTGAGCGTGTTCACTCACCATCTGGATAAGATGCCTATCACTCCCAGATCAAAATATCAAGTCACAATAACACTTATTGTACACTTTTCGATGTAAGTAAATGTCACTTACTAGGTACATATGTTGCAGATTTGCAACAGACATATCCTGTTTGGGCATGTTCTCATGTTGCTGGGCGAGCAGCACCTCCACACCCGACTGAGGCCCACAGCACACTAACTGCCTGCTGACCGAGAACTGAGACAATGGCCATGTGGGCTGCGCAGACTAAAAAAAACATGTTTTGCGCACCACGCCCGTGCAAATAGGCAACAGCGTTTCCTGTCCAGGGTTTTAAACATTAGGCTACCATAGCGCGGTGGGAATATGAACATGATTAGATTAATATCCAGTATTCGAGAATGGATAATAAGTCGTAGGCGTGTGCATAAACCTTTAACCGTCTTGGTGGTGTAATGGTTAAGGTGTCTAAAAATCTGTGTGTGATAGCCCGGGTTCGAATCCTGGTGGATCACATATATGCTTTCATTAATTTCATTGGAGGTGTTTGGTGTTGTGGTGAAGTTAATAAAAAATAGATTTCTATATGGTTGCATCTATGAACGTATCTATGTATCGGAGTATCTACAGATAATGGCTAGATATTTCGCTCATTCAGCCTGTCTATATGCAGGTGTATGTATCTATTCATGCGTGCATTCATATCTACATCAGTCTATCCAACTTCACCTCCCTATTTCTTTATTAAGGGGAGATGAGTGGGTTTTTTGGACCCCTTTCTTCCTCATGTTAAGCCCATTAATTTTGAGATTATAAGACGTTTGGACTATTAGTTTGACGATTTTAATACCTTTCACCCCATTTCGTTGTCAATGTTAAGACCTTTCGTTCCATTATGGTGTCGATTTTATCCTGGCAAGCGATAGCGAGCCTGTATTTTTTATGAGAAACCGGCCTTCGCCCGGGACATTTTTCTACCGAAAAACGTACATATTTATATTGAACAAGGGTATAAGGGATGTTATTTTTTAAGCTTGATAGAGGTCTAGGGAGGATACTAAAACAAATTATAGAAAGATACATAAACAAACACATATATGAGCCCATCCCCGGTTAAATTGATATACTGGTGGAAGGAGGCTATTTCTATCCTTTCCTGAACTCAGCCAACCTTTTGAGGTAACAGTGACTATATATATATATATATATATATATATATATATATATATATATATATATATATATATATATAGATATACATATACATATACATAAATATATATATATATATATATATATATAGTCCTCCTTCTTCCTCATGTTTAGCCCTATTAGCTTTTATTATTTCTGACGTTCGACCTATTAGTTTGGCGATTTTAAGACCTTTTGCTCCTTTTCTTTGTCAATATTAAGACTGTTCGTGTAATGTAGGTGTCGATTTTTCAGGGCGCGTGATAGCGAGCCTGTAATTTAACACTCAACGAGCGGCTAGGTCGGTAAATTCTACTACCTGCCAAGCGGGTGGTTTTACCCTAAACGAGCTTATTTCCGTGCTCCTTTTTATGCATAAACAAGAGCCAGAGCGTAATAAAATTATGTATCCCTGAAAAGGCGATAATTGAGCTTTCAAATGACACCTGAACCATCCTTCTACGATCACTGGTTGTCTTGCAACGATCGTGCAACCAAAGGGCAAAATTGCTAAAATACGGTTTTTTCGTTACATAATTACGTGTGTAGCGAGGGAGGGAGGGTGGATGTGTGTGTAGTATATGTCAGTAGGCCCACGGCAACCGTGGCGAGCAGTCATGAGGCAACCTATGCTCCTCCCGTCGCTCGTCTCTCTCTCAGAGCCAATATTGCGCCAAAATTGCACACAGACTTAAGTCGGGCCCCGCCACATAGTCCTTTCTTCTCCATACAGACTTAAGTCGGGCCCCGCTAAAGAAGGGTTAAAGAGAAACCAGACAGAGTCACAAGCGACATATTCCCAGAGCAAAATCAATTATAGGGAGAAGAACTTTTAGGCATAAAGGTGTATTTGTATGGAATAATGTAATGGATAAAATAAATCTAAATTGTAGTTTTGAAATATTTAAAAGGCAAATAAAGGAATATTTAACACACAAAGAGCGGATGGTAGGGTATTTTACACTGTGCCGCCCAGCGTTTTTTTTTTAACCCTAAATAGGGTTGTTTCCGTGCTCATTTTCATGCATAAACAAGACCCAGAGCTTAAAACAAGTATCTATCCCTGAAAGGGCGTAAACAGAGCTTTCCAATGACACCCGAACCATCCTTGTACGACCACTGGTTCTCTTGCAACGATCGTGCAACACGAGTGCAAAAAACCTAAAATAAGGTAATTTCCGTACATAATTTCCTGTGTAGCGAGTGAGAGAGGGGGGAGGAAGGTGGTATACAGTTCAATACGTCCACGGTGGTCGTGGGGAGCGGTCATAAGGTTACTACGCTCGTCCCACCGCTCAGCTCTCTCTCTCAGCAACATTACGTGCTGAAAATGGCACTCGACATATGTGGTGCACCGCCACATAGTCCAAATTTATTTAACTCGACAGATGTCGTGCGCCGTTGGTTACGGATTAATGAGTAGAAATATATAAATGAATAATGTTTAAGATACTTTTCAGCATGAACGAACAAGTTGGTAGTAATAGGTCTCTTTCTTGAGCACTAGTCTTTGTTTTGTTGAACAATTTATATATGAGTAATTTAATGCTGTGGGACATATATGCCGGTTGGCATCAGTTCCCAATTGTTTCATTGTAGATATTGTTTGCATAACTATGTGGAATGTAACTATGATGTACTTTGTGACAATAAACTGTTTTGAATTGAATTGAAATTGAAGAAGAAGAAGACAACCTTGACCTCCCTGATATACCTTTGAAAATATACAGAGATACATTGCATAATAAGTGAATTCGTATGTCTGTCAGAGTCCATATTTGATCTTAAAATTCTCCGAACACCATTACATATCTTATTTTACTTACGAAATTTACTGATATTATTAGTTAATTAACATCTACGTTTATAACATTTCAAATATCATGAATTGTTTTGTTTTTGCTTTACAACATCCGCTTATAAATATTTCGTAAATGCACACTCGACCCTTATTAACCCTTAAAGAGCGGCGGCGGACTTAAGTCCGCCTCCAATTTGCAGCAAGTTAGGAGCATTATTAACCCTTTGGTGCATGATGACTCATTCAGAGTCATTAGGTATTTTTTTCCTAGGCGCACGATGACTCGTTAAGAGTCATTAAACTTAAAAATATTCGCCAAAAATTTAGTTTTGGTCTGATGGGCATCATATTTGGCATAGATATTAAGTATTAAGTCTAGTTCAATGAGTACAATTGGCAACCCCCTCAGTTTAACGGTTTACTCACGGCTGGCTGGGAAGGGAGCAGAGTACAGCTCAGTCTGTTTTTCGATACTTTCACGTTTATTCGTGTATCTCAGTAACTATTTGGTTTATAGTAATTCTGAAGTTACCAGTGGAATCCTCATTTAATTTCGTTTCTATATATGTATGCAAATCAAAAATGTTGTGGGCACTATTTTGAGCTAGCGCGAGTTGGATATAAGGTATTTCATTTTTGTTTTTACAATTCTTATTTCAGAGTGCCCCAATGTGGTTGTTTTGTATTTATTCTATGTTTTTATTCGCTTATCTTCAAGTTCAATCAATAACGAAGCCGATGGTACCTCATTAATCCAAATACAAGGATTTTTTGGTGGATAAAAACGTCACAGAAACAAATTATCGCCGGGCACAAAACTGGCTCTGAGTGAGCTGTGATATACTTAGGGAGTGGGAAAAAACTTTGATTGGAAACTATAGGTGCGCCAAAGGGTTAAGGCTTTTAAAGGGTTAAAATCGAGTGCAAATGGCCGGGAGCGCAGCGGGCCAGACAGCCGACTCCCAGGGCTTACCGCCTCCCATTAACTCATGTTCCCTGTGTTCTCGAGAGGCCGGCAGTGTAGCCAGTAGTGAGCATAGCTGGGAAAAATATGCCACTATACGATAAACTTCCATGTTACTGGTATCACTGTATGAGAACCAGGAGTGCTACGTAGCTCGTTCTGGTCTCATTTTGAAGCTTTTAGCGCCTAGTCTTTTGCTGAATACATTTCTGTTCATGCAGATACTTGATTTATCATTCAGGAGGGCCTGAATATGCCCAAATAAGCCCAAAACCCCCCGCTAGACAAGGGTTAAGGGGACTGACCGATTCTGTAGGCTTAAACAGCTAGAAATCCTGAAAAAGGCAATTTTTTACTCAACATCCTTTTATAAGCCAGTGAAATGTTATTGGTGAAAACCCCTTGGAAATTGTGTTTTTATTTTATGTTTTCCAAACTTTTCCTGTATTTCTAAAGAACGTTATATAGCGAAATTTGAATGTGAAATGCTCAGTAAATACTGGTCGTACGATGATCGTACATATATAAATCGAACGAGCGTAACATACTCTATAACCTCCCAAGAGCTTTATCTTTTACTCTGACGTGTTCGTGCATAAAGTATTGTAAACATGTACAAAACGTTCATATAATTACCAAAAAGTAATTTGGCAACTTTGAGATATATCAACTCGGTTATTATTGGCCTACAGGAATGTTTTATATGCCATTGAAAAGTGCATAGGAAACTCTATAATTGGTATTAATTCAATTTACTCTAGCCAACTTTGTTTGTTTACAGCATTATGTCAAAGTCGTAATATTCTAAACAAAAAATCACCTGAATTCATAATTATCTAAATCCAAAATTAGACAACACAAACATAATAATAAATAATAACTACAGACACACCTTTTGTGAGCTGTGTGATCACATACAACAGGTGCTACAGGGATTTCTGTATGAGCAGATGCGTGTCAGTAGTGGTATCGTTTTCAACTTCTGTTTTACCTCAATTGAAAGAAAATTCCAAAAAAAAAAAAAAAAAAAGGACCTAGTTTCATAGTCAAACCTGTGCCAAATTGCATTTAACTTGAAAGTAAGACATGGAAGTTGGGTAATATACTGCGCAGGCTGAAGGGGGGTGATCTTCTTTTTTTTCTCTCCTTTTCTCTTCTTTACTTGCTTGTATCCATTCAGCCCTATTCAACCTACTGTTTTATGACGTTTATCTCCATCCAGGTGTCGATTGTATGGAGAAATCCGGCTACGCTGGAGAAATTTGTTCTATTGAAAAATTTACAAATTTAGTCTGCTGTCAAAAACATTTTACAAAAATATGCTGGCTCGCTACCGCTCGCCAGGAAAAAATCAACACCTGGACGGGGGTAAACGTGTTAAAACAGTTGGCTGAATGGAGGGATACAACCTAGAGAGAGAGGGAGAGAGAGAAACAGAAAACGAGGTGAGCCCCTTAACACTTAAACTCAACACGTATTTATCTTCATCGTTTGTATATTAATATTGTAAGTCACCTCTTGCCCAAATACATACTTCTCTCGTATGTGAACTGTCTTCGTGGTGCGATGTATAAGGTGTTGATTTTCGGTGTGAGCATCCTGGGTTCGAATCCACGGACTGCCACATGTGTTTGTAAATTTCATTAATCGATTTTAGGAGTATGGTTGGTTGTTGGAAGGAACATAATAAATGTATAATATATTTCCAGTGCTTGCTATTTAATCAACTGTAATTAACTTGTATCCACAATATTTATGCACAAAATGTTTATGTATGTTGATTGTAAACACGATCGCGATACATTGTAAATAAACCATGACAACATGGATGCATGTAAGTACAACCAACTAGATAACTCAAATTACACAAGACATAATGGTTATATTGTCGGAGAGGCATTTCATTCACACGAAGCGAAGCACCTCTTTTACAACAGAGTGGTCAAATTATGGAATAAATTGCCTAGAAGTATTGTAGAGTGTCGACTCCAAACATTCAAATATCGCACTGACAAATATCTTGCCATGAACCCCCGACTGACTGTGCTTGTGCCTCAGTAATGTGACTGTTTCAGTATTGTACATTCGGTAGTACTATAATTATGTGTTCTGACCACTGTCTTTCTGGAGCTGAAGCCCTTCAGTTGATGGTTGTGGCAAACGATTATTTTATTCAATATTTTTTATTGTTTTATTTTTTTTTTATTTTTTTACAAGCAGCCTAGTTGTTGTTGTTGTTGTTCCCCAGGCTGTCTGGCCGAACAGCCCCAAGGTCTCGAGCAAGGCCAAGGCCATAAACGAGCGCCCACACAAAATCCTCCCTGCTTACCACTAACAAAGCCCGGGTGACCGAAGCCACTCCAAGGCAGGGAGCTGAGGAGGGTGCGGAAACGCCCGGGAAACCAAAGCCCCACCCAAGGCCCTGTGCCCCTCAGCAGTTATGAAGGGAAAGTTGAGGGGTAAGGGAAAAATGTGACGCTTTGGCTCCCAATCTGCCAACTTCTAGGTTGGCAGTAGGGAGGTCAATCCACGGAAAAGATGCCGCCACTTGAGCAGCCTAGTAAGGACCACTAGGTTTGTTGTTGCTTGACTTCCTTCGTATTCCTTTGCATAATTTGTGAGATTTCTTGTTCACAGACTAACAATCGGAGGCGAAAACATGACATCCGTCCAACTTTGTTGGCCGTTGTAATAATGATATTAAACAAATAACTAAAATATGTGTCTTCATAAGATAATTAACCCACTGAACCCCAGCTAGTTTAGAATAAATGTACATCCAGGGACCGGCTGTTTTGGCCAAAAGTTATTTTTTGCTACAATGGAAGAAAAAGGTGAGAAAATGAAGAACACAAAAATTTCTCACCTCGGCCATTTGGGGGTCGTATGGGAGGGGGGGGGGGGGGCAGCCTCATACATCAGCTGGTGCCGGGCGGCCTTCAAACTTCCCGCCCGGCCAGCCACAGTTGAGCGCGGCAGCATGGCAGATGTACGATGCGGCCAGTTTTCGAGTGACGGTTATTTACACCACCCGAGCATCATGTGTGCCTTCATAGTTCATATATTAGCAACATGTATCACATAATGTCATTGTAAGTGAAGTTACAGTGTGAAAAGTGCTTAGATATAAGTCTTGTCAGTGCACACGAGTGGCAAGAGCGTGGCACGTCCTCGTTGCCATGGATACTGGCGGCCATCATGGTCTCGGACAATAACAGAACGCACGAACTGTCACACACCCAGCTGACTGACACGCGCCACCAACACTTTCCATTTTCTTGCGTCTCTCTCTCGTACTCCCCTGCTTTATTCAGTTTTCATGTCTCTTCCCCTCTTTATTCAGTGTATTACTTTATCATATGTTGTATAGTTATACAATATGAGTTTCACACATTGTTTTACGCACGTTTGACTTAGAAATAGTACAGTATATATTTACACTTATTGGTGTCCGTCACTGTTTTACGTATATTTGAGTGTCAATCTCACTTACATATTGTGTTCGGCACTTTGTATATATTCATTATTTACACTAGGTTTATACACACACTTCACATTTCATAGCGTTTTTTATCGCAGTCTTTGAGTACAGTTTTAGAAATGGTCAAGGATGTGATACTCCCTGAAGCAGTCTGGGAGACACAGTGGAACATCTCATTCTCTGCACATCCACCTGGTATCTGATCTCTCAGGCTCCTTCTGTGTCATGTTGCGGCACACATGACACCGTCTTCGGGGTTTGTCATTGTTTTCTGTGGGCCGCACATATTCAGGGAAGTGGCGTTGTGTCAGCCTGGCAATCCCTTCTGCTGCTGGGCGTCGATGGGCTGGAAGTGGGGGGCAGTCATGTACTCCCTCAACAGCTTCCTGGACAACTCGATGCAGAAGTTCTCCATCGTTTCCTGCTTGCCGTTGATTGTTGAGTAGAGGATATGGCTGTTATAGAGGGTGAGATCGAGGAGGTGGAAGAATAACTTCTTATATCACCTCATCGTCTTCCTTGCACACTCACATGACGAGATGACAGCATCTGATTTATCCACCAGCCGCATGTTGATGTTATAATCACAGATGGCCAAAGGTTTCTTGATAACTTCGTCAGTTGCTCTGTCACGACGTCTGCTGTCTTGGAAGATGGGAAGGTGGACTGTTGTGAGGACGTTCACATCCCGGTTATCCATCCAGGACAACATGAGGACATTGTTAGCCTGCTTGTGGATGATGGAGCCCTTTTCCCGCCTGGGTGGTAGTTCGGGCATGAAGATCCGATTCCTCCTGACGGTGCCACAGACTCCTGTAGTGCGGCTATGCAGGAACTTGGCAAGGGAGGGGCTGGTGTACCAGTTGTCCAGGTACAGTATGTAGCCCCTGTCCAGGTAGCCCTGCAGCATGGTGATGACGACGGCCCCAGAAATTCCGTATGTCCTCGTTTCCACCAATTCTGTTTTCTTGCCCATATACAGAATTAGGTCCTGGATGTAACCGGTTCGACAGTCACACATCACGAAGGTCTTCAGGCCATATCGATGTCATTTGCTGGGCATGTACTGCCGGATGCCAATATTCCCCCTCCACAGCAGCAAACTCTCATCAATAATGAGGGGTTTGAAGGCGGCAGCAAGCTTCAGCTTCAGGTACTCGAAGATGGGTCTTATTCTCTCCATAGGGTCCTTCATTGCTCTAGGTTGACTTTGATTTCTGGTGTGGGCTGCCAGGCTGTCGATGAAATGGAGGTTCCCCATTATGGCCGTAAACCTATTTCTGCTCATTATTTGGCCAAAAATAGGGGTTCGGACGAGGGGATCCCAGGACCAGTACTTTTTTATGGAGGATTTCCTTGTGACCCCCATCAGCATTACAATGGCCAAGAATGTGTAAAACTCTGGGACATCTAGGGAGGACCATGACAGCCTTGCAGAGTATTTTGACTGCTCCTTCCCAGCCATGAAATAATAATTGTACCAGTTGGTCTGGTCAACAATTAGAGCCACGAGATTTGTAGTGAAGAACTGCCTAAAGATCTCCAGTCTCGTGGTCTGCCGCCCCTGGTTTGGGAGCGTGGGGCCGGCAATCCCAGCGCCCACAGTGTTGTAGTCGGTGGGCACAAAGTTATCGCCATCAACCCAATCCCACACGTCGGGTTGAGCGGCACCTTCGTCGTCAGAGTCGTCAGGAGGGGAGTCACCATCAGGGCGGGAGGGCCTTGCCCTGCCTTTTGCCGTGCCTCTTGCCCCTCTTGGCCCTCTTGCCCCTGCACTCGGCCTTGGTCGAGCCGGCCCAGCCCTTGCTCTCGCACCACCAGGGGTGGGGCGTATTAGGGTCACCTTAGACACCCTTCAGCCACGCACACGCACAGGACCACGGGTACGCCCACGTATGTTTCTAGGGCATTGCACACGATCAGGGCATTGTGGGGATGCAGGCGGTGATGGTGTCTGAGTGTCGTGTCTGTGGGAGGTCCCAGGCTGAGGAGAAGGTACAGGTGAGTATGGTAGTGGTCCGGGAGGTGATGGTGGGGGCGAGTCAATCCGGGATGATGAAGGAAACAGGCGGCGTGCGGCAGGGCGTGGGTGGCGGTGTGAGTGGCGTGGTGGAGATGATTCTAGGGCAGGCATATCTTCATCTGTTGCTTCTGAAGAAGAAGTCAATGGCTGCGCTGCTAATATGGCTGCACCCCTGCGCAACCCATAGAAAGTGTGAGGGGTTGGCGCTTTGAGTGGCGAGGGAATGAGGGGTGGGGGAGCACCACGGCGAGGCACGTGTGGAGTCGGATCTTGGCGCACCTCACCCTCCTCCTCCTCCTCCTCCCCCTCCAAATCCTCACCTCTTCGCTTCTCTGCCCTACGATGAGAAGATGGAATGTTAAGGAAGGCCATGGGGTCTGGGTCATCTTCCTCTTCCTCATCTTCCTCTTCCCCACTTGCTGGGGAGTCCATTATGTCACGGGGGGGAGCAGGGGAACGATAGCAACTCTCCTCCCTTTGTTGTAACCTGGTGTACCGGTCAGGGATGGGGAGATAGGGTTCCTCCTCATGCATTTCATCATACTCGGCCACAATGGGACTATATTCTTCCTCTGAATCATCATTTGATGATCCAGTGTCACTATCAGGCACATCACTCTCCTCAAGTATGGCCAAGGCATCGGCCAGGGATATTCCCCTGCGTGGGTAACGGCGTGGTAAATCCGACATGGTGTTGCACTCGCGAGATGTATGGGTAAACTGAGATTCCTTTGTCACGCACGTCCCTTGTCCCAACAAACCGAGATTTGTGTGTTGCCATACATTGCCTACATCCTAAGGAATATTCCATACAAATATCAAGACAATAGCTACCATAGGACAAGAGTAAATGAGGTCGAAAGTCGTTTGGATATAATTGGATACAGTGTTTTCCATCACCTCCCCCGCATGACCACCCGTCCGGCAGCACTAGGGTGACAACTGAGTATGGCATTGTAAGGCGTACATCCTAAGGAGTGTTTCACACAAATCTCAAGCCTCTAGCTCCCATACGAGAGGAGTAAATAAGGTCCAAATTCGCGGTGAAATAAGTGGGTAAAGTGACACCACTATTCCCACCACCACCACCCGCGTGGCCTGGCTGGCCGGTTCACGGTTACCGTCCCTGTTCGCCAACACTCTCCGGTACCTCCCCTCCAATTCTTAAGCCATTTCCTACCATACGAGCCGAATAATATATTTTTTTAGTGGTGGACGCATGGTTTGCGTCGCTGGGGTTTAGCGTTACATACATTGTGGACGCAAACGCTGCGTCGCTGGGGCTCAGTGGCTTAATTGAACATTAAATAAACTTGATATAAATTATATGATATTACACCCATACTGAAGCAACTGCCAACAGCTCCTTCTCTGTATCATCCTACTTTCTCTATCCTAGTTTCCAAACCAAGTATGGAGGTTGTGGGTATGTATACAGCAAACTCACTTGCTCTTGTGTTGCCGACCTTGACTTTTCTGAAATCTCATCTATTTGGCTCAAATTTCCTGTCACTCTCGTACTTAATATATCTGTACTATCTATCTATCCTCCAACTCTATTGACTTTCCTAAATTCTATGACTTTGAAAACATTCTATGAACCTCCCCTTTCTCTGAAATTTCCCTCTTAGGAGATGTTCATCACTGCCAATGGCCCTCCTCTCATGTCATTGACCAACCTGTGAACATGCCTACATCTGTTCTATTCTAAATGACCTAAAGCAGTTAGTCCAGCACCCTACCTGGCATAGAAGGGTGTGGATTTGGATTGATTGAGTATTGGCTAAACGGGCGTAAGCAGCGAGTAGATCAGTAAAGTTCCTGTGACAAGGGCACGCCCTAGCCCTGTCATTCAAGGGAGTGTACGGCGTAAAACCTGCAGCAAACTGCATCATGTTTAAGAGATCCAAAATTCTTGAGATAAATTATCATATTGGGCCCAAACCTCAAAATTTATTTAAATACCGGTACATGTAAATCACTGCATACAGGTAACAAGACATGAAAAATAAACCAACTCAATGAAAAGTAGTCAACTCAAAAGCACTGATAAAGAAATTACTTAGGAGTAACAATATCAAGAAATTTACAACCCAGCCAACAACGTACCGAGGTAGTTAAGAAAGCAAGATTCATTGAAAATAGTTTGATTACAAATCTGAAAATGCTATTTTTTTTATATACAGTTCTTTGGTTCGCCCTCTTCTGGATTGTTCCGTACAATTATGATGTCTATATCGAAAGCTCATAGATAAATTGAAGAAATACAGCGGAAAGTAAACAAATGATTGGTATACTAAGAAATAAGCCATATGAAGAACGTCTAAAAGAGTTGAATCTGTTTAGCTTAACAAAGCGCAGGACAAGAGGGGACCGAATCCATGTGTTGAAAATTGTTAAAAGTATTGTCAATATGGATGTCAACAAATACCTCACAATTGATCATTCATATTGCACTTACAATTGGAAAGCTTTTTCCCTCAAATGAAGCAAAACATTTATTATATAATCGAGTAGTAAACCAATGGAATGGGCTACCTAGTAATATCACTGAGTGTAGTACTGTTGAAACTTTAAAATTCAAATAACTAAATATCTCCCTCTCAACCCCCGATTAAGTGCATTTACAAACGATTAGCACCACTATTGTTTGTGCTACCGTTACCCTTTTTAACATAGGTTAGGTAGATTTAGTTACAAGCAGCCTCGTAAGGATCAATATATATGTTGTTGCTTGTTCTCCTTTGTACTCCTTTTTACTATTTACCACGACAAATTTGGAGTGTCATGCTAAAAAAATACTTGCCATAAAATATATGTGTTCTGCTAAAAAACAAACACCCGGTAGCTATAAATATATATATATTATTTTTGCATAAGATTTTCTGCTAGGTGTTATGTGTGTGTGTGCCGAGCATACATCTGAGAAAGGTGTGGATTATCATAAAAGCTGAGTCACACGAAAGTCATATTTTTTTCTGGCAACTAGCACTTTTATTCTAGCAACGACGATAAAGGGGATCTTTTGCATTGGCAGCAGTAACTAGACTAAAGGACTGAATGCAAAAGATTGCACAATTGATAAATAAAAAGTTTAATGCGAAGGCGTCAAAATACAGGTAACGAGAAATAACGCAGAAACCCCTGCGAATCAGCGAATGGGAGTATTTATTTCTAAATGTACATATATTTTTATACGTTTTTTAGTTTCCTCCCTAGACCTCCATCAAACTTTTAAAAAAACAACAACCCCAAGACCATCCTTCAAGATAAATTTCTTAAGGCCGGTTCCCCTTAAATTACAGGCTCGCTATCACTCGCCAGGAACAAATCGACACCTGAATGACACGAAAAGTCTTGATATTGAAAAATAAATGGAGCGAAAGGTCTTAAAAACGCCAAACTAATGAACCGAACGTCATAATATCTGAAAACTAAAGAGACTAAACTTGAGGAAGAAGGGGGACCAGAAAAACGACCCATCTCCCCTTAACCCGTAAACGGCGGAAAAGCTCTTAAGAGGTTTTACTGGGCGACGGCGGCAAAGCTCTTAAGAGGGAGGCCTAAAAAAAACATTTAAACAGCCCCAGTATCACTAAACAATTTTTTTTTTTTTTTTCCCTATACCTCATATCACTCCTCCACATCCCCTCCTTCCTCCCTTTCCCCTCCCCCTTCAATTATCACCTATTTTCCATGTTATTCCCTAATTCGTTGATATATTTTTGTGCTAACATTAGCAAACTGTGTGGAAGATGTGCTTACGTGCCTAGCAGGTGTGTTACATGACAGAGTGTGTGTATGAGTAGGCTCAGTGTGGCTTGAGGCCTCGTGGAGGGAGGGGTTGCCTCAATTTTCTCTATAATTCATGAATGGGCTGGTCCATCTATATTCGCGATTTTGACCAGAATTTTTTTATTTTCACTAGTTTTATTGTTGTTACAGGTTACTATCTTCATAGTGAAGGTAAAATAGGCTCATATGAATAAGTAATAACTATATTTATCGTAAATTGACGATTATAGGCCTGAATGAAGCCTATATGCTCGCCCATGGGGAGCTAGTTCAATACCCCCCCCTCGCCGTTACCGGGTTAAATACTGTCACACGAACACTCTTTTCGGGGAGTTTTGGTCGACATATATTTTTGTGGAGCATTTTGAGACGCTGTGATATGTAAAATCGACATAATTATATACTGACGTTCAAACTCAGGACATTGCTAATTTTATATTTCTTCATTAGTATATTGATATATTTGTTATATATATATATATATATATATATATATATATATATATATATATATATATATATATTATTACGTATCTTGATTTAGAAGTGGTTAACTAAATTAATAAAGACAGAACAGTTAATATGAAAGTGTAGCAAACAGCTGAAGGCCAAAAGAACGTAAAATTTAAAGTCAGTTATGTTGTTACTTGCTTTCCCTCAGTTGTTGGGACAGTTATCCTTTATACTCTGATACACTTCAATTATATATAATCACGAAACTATTTAAAGTTACATTGAATGTTTAATATGAAATAGGCTATTTATTACGAATACTAAAAGTTCGATATGTAAGCAAGGGTTTTAAGTCACTAGAATATCTCAAGTAATCTTGATTATCAGCAAGGTATTAAGATATTTTTATAATTAATTTAAGTTTGTTAACCCTTTAAAGATTGTGTTACTCTTTCTATGTTATCTCGTTATTCTTAGTTTATTATTATTCTCCCTTTAGTATTTTATCTTATTTATTCTTTTTACTGAAAGACATTTGACTAAATAAAAATGGTAAGGAAATATTAGAAAGTCACATATAAAATGGTAAGGAAATATTAGAAAGTCACATATAAAATGGTAAGGAAATATTAGAAAGTCACATATAAAATGGTAAGGAAATATTAGAAAGTCACATATAAAATGGTAATGAAATATTAGAAAGTCACATAAAATGGTAAGGAAATATTAGAAAGTCACATATAAAATGGTAAGGAAATATTAGAAAGTCACATATAAAATGGTAAGGAAATATTAGAAAGTCACATATAAAATGGTAAGGAAATATTAGAAAGTCACATATAAAATGGTAAGGAAATATTAGAAAGTCACATATAAAATGGAATTGTATTTATAAATTGAAATAAGGTATTTTACAATTAATCAAAATGATAAGCAATGAAAGTTACGATAGAGTTTCAGGATCGTTTTGCATACGTTCTGATTTCACTAAAGTACAAATTTAAGTTTAGTAGGCTTAAGTAGACAATATAATTTATAGGACTTTTACAATGCCTATTCCGAATAATAGCTTACATAGTCAGGTAAGTATTTAACTTATACAAGGCTTAATCATTAATTATAAATGACAATAGCTTTACATCAAGTTAGTTAACTGTTAACAGGTAAAGTAGTCAATATTCAATCACAAATCATCTCTGAATCAAACATTAATTCGAATCACCAAAAGTAAACAGTAATTCAAAATATATATATCTACAATTAAACATATATGATTCTCCAATCCAACCTATATGATTCTCCAATCGCCCATGAATTTACACTTTCTCCTCCACAATGCAGAACTTCTGCTTATCAAAATTTAATTATCCCTAGAACTACTACTCTTTGGAATTCACTTCCCTCGAGTTGCTTTCCACAAACTTACAATCTACAAAAGTTTAAATCCAGTTGTTACAAACATTTTATGAATGGAGGATGCCTTTAGGCACATGGACCTTTTTGTTTTATCTGTGTTTTTCCTTCCTCTGTTCATTGTCTCCTTAACCCGTACAGCCCCAGCGACGCGCCTGACGCGTCGGCGATGTATGTAACGCACAGCCCCAGAGACGCGCCTGGCGCGTCACCCTAATTGCGCTGACCATAACCTCAGGTGTAGCCACTCAAGAGGGCTCAGATTTGTATGGGAACTGTGTACGTATCCCACGCAACCGTGCCGATGGTTGAAAACTCTCGAAGTCCACGTGCGTGCGCGTGAGCGCGCAATAACCTGGTTTTTTGGGGTAATTGCCTTCAATTTTTTACTCTTGTAAAATACATTTTCGGGGGCTATGTAGGACCATTCTTTAAGCTTTTTGAGTGTTTTTTCATGGTTTTTCCTTCATTCCTAACCCATTCGCTATTGTTTCTGGAATAAAACCATTTTTTGAAAACCGGCCGGGTTCTGGTGAACAAACATTACAAAACTAGCCGGGGCTTGACGGGTTAAAAAAAAAACAAAAATAAAATAAAAATAAATAAATCACAAAACCCTAAACCAAATGAGTGTATGTTTCTGACATACCTCTGGTTAATTAATAGTCACGAATAATTCCTAACTAATGAGTAAGAGGTCGCTCCCGGACGCTGCTTAACATATAATAATATTATACAAGCCTGTGAAGTCTGTCTCGTTTCCGCAACACACTGCTCGTTTCCCCAGCTAAGAAAGTATTAGTTTGAACTATTAAATCCCAGGCTTATAAATAATTTCCTGGACCAAGCTAATCCAATCAGAAGTCAGGAAACAGGTGCCTAATCCAATCCGATGCAGGCAGGGTGTGAGAGCCAATTACCGACGAGAACAGGTGTGCGGGAGCCAACCAGGTGTTAGAAGCTCACCATGTCACAGGTGCCCCGCCCTTCACACGCAAGTTTTGGCGGGAAAGCGAGGAATGCCAAGAATGCAGGATGTAGCCGGGCCCCACTCTCTCTCTCTCTGGTCATGTAGGAAAGAAAGAGGGATCGTTTCTTGCAGTTGTAGGTGTAAATTTGCGGTCAACAGGTTGGTCTGGTCACACGTCACATCTTGGTTATCTTCCAGATGTCACAATATATATATATATATATATATATTTATATACCGTATATATATATATATATATATATATATATATACCGTATATATATATATATATATATATATATTTTTTTTTTTTTTTTTTTTTATCTTCTTGAATATGAGCTAGTATATGTCAAAATATTATCGTTTCTTGTTGGCCTGGACAACAATGCGCTCTGCGGTCTAAGCAATCTTTTTAGTTCCTTCATTGCATTATGTAAATAGATATATAAAATTTAATTATACTTGGTAAAATAAAATATCTAAACATTGCTTATCATAATCCTTATACATAGGCTAATCTCTCTCTCTCGCTCCCGCTTTCTCTCTCTCTCTCTCTCTCTCTCTCTCTCTGTCTGTCTCTCCAAAGAAACAAACAACTAAGCACCAATACAAGGGACTCATCGGATTAGACTATAAATTAATACTTGATTATTGAATTATCACCTCGCTTGTTTCTCATATTACTGTACACATACTTCGTAATATGAATGTGAAAAAAAGCTAATCAGGATTTAACCCTTGTTTGGCAGGACCGGACTTAAGTCCGTATCTAAAAATCTGGACTATGTGGCGGGGCCTGAATTAAGTCTGTGTGCAATTTTTGAGCAAGAATGGCTGTGAGAGAGAGACAAGCGACGGGAGGAGCGTAGGTTACCTCATGACCGCTCGGCACGGACTCCGTGCGCCTACTGACATCTACTCCACATGCATCCACCCTCCCTACCTCGCCACACAGGGAATTATGTGAGGAAATTACCGTATTTTAGGGGTTTTTCACTCGTGTTGCACGATCGTTGCAAGAGAACGCGTGGTCGTAGAAGGTTGGTTTTGGTGTCATTGGAAAGCTCAATTTACGCCCTTTCAGGGATACATAATTGTATTACGCTCTGGCTCTTGTTTATGCATGAAAAAGAGCACGGAAACAAGGCCATTTAGGGTAGAAACCCCCCACTGGGCGGGTAGTGGAAAAAAACTGACGGGCCCGCTCGTAATGTGTTAATTGAAGTTAACTAATTAATCTGAAGACATTTAAATTAAGAAAAGTGATGACAAAAACAAATGTGTGGTATACCAATATTATAATATGGAGTAACAAACATTTATGTCATGAAATATTGAAAACGTAAACATATGCATTCTTTAGAAGGCAATCAAGAGCGTGGGTTAAGAAACTTCAAAGTGTTGGCAAAAATACTTCAAGGTGTGGGCGATCAAACTTTATAGCTAGTTTCGGCAGATGGACTTAATTGTTTGGGTTAAAAGACTTGCTGGCGAAAAGACCGTAAACCATCTATTGCACCTCTGATATCCGCTATTTCAGAGCTGGGTTCGGGTACATGCGGGTGAGGCTCAAATAACCTCAGTTCCCAATATTGATCGATCTCGTGGCTTCTTACTACCGGTCCCGAGCGCTACCCCTCCTGTATGCAAACTCAAACTGAGGTAAAGTGGCTTTCGTATTGGCTTTTTTTTTTTTTTTTTTGTACTGTATTTACTCATGTTTTTTTTTTTATGATGATTAATGTTTAAGTTATGACATAAGATTAAATTATCCAGTGGTTGACATATCCTGAAAAATTATGTTGAAATAGGTATGGTTATGATGGACTTTGTTAAACTAAGTTATGCTAAATCATTAGACTAGGTTCAAGTATGCAAGTGAAAGCTAAATTTTGGCAGGGCACTAAATAGTCCATGGATTGAGAAACCATGAAACTGAAAGTACTAACAGAAAACAGATTCAGGAACGTTTCTTTAGTCAGTTATTCTCAGGTGAGGTTTTCCGGAACACATTTTTGTTCAAAGTATTATGGAACATAATTACGTTATTTATTACATAGACATCCCCTAACCTTTACTGAATAACAATCTAAATTCAGACAGGTCATTACTAGATGAAACATGTTTGATCTTCTTTGAAATGCATTCTTTGAAACAGGTCTTTATTTTTGGAAGTGACAACAGAGTCCATATTTGTCCGGTCTGTGTTTACTGAATCGTATCTCTTGGACTAGTCATCTGTCGCGTGAACGTTTGCTTCGTCCACATGACTTATCGTTTACAGTCGTTAACCCATTCTCAATCTCGATTCACATATCAGTAAGTAGTTCTACCTTAACTCAATGAAACTTATGTTTACACCCAATATCTATAAACCTATTCTATCATACATATAGAACAATTCTGCAACAGTCACTTCAATTTGTTTCAAACTCAATTGGCACATATGTACTTTGCCTTAACCTGGCAACTACCAGATCTTGATTTGAACAACCCGCCTGTGGTGCGAATTAATGGCGGAAAAGGCGTTCCTCGAAAAATGTAATATAATGTACATCAGCATGTTGCTGTCACACCTGCACATCCCACTGCTAATATATATTACACAAAAATTATATGAATTATATGGTCGAGAGCTGAACGATTGGCGAAAATAGGCACCTGCACAACCTTGTTTCTGCGAGCAGGACAGAAAGAAGGGGGGACATTACATATACATTTACTGGATACCTTGTATCTTCCACATAAAACAATATTTATGTACGGTACCACATGGCATATATCAAGAATTAGGACTCAGAAATTGGGTGTATGGGAAGAATATATCACAAAAATCTATAAGGTCTGGTATAAGGTGGATGGGAGTGAAAGAGGGGAGGGAGGGAAGGTGGAATTTCTCCTCCTTCCCTCCCCTTGCTGTCGATCAGTGCTTGCAATGTTTCGCTTGCTCCAGGGCCTCTCTACTCACTCACTCGTATATGTATATAGTATATGGCAGAGCTCTGCCATCACCTCCACGATCGCTACTACAATAATCAGTGTTCCTCGGAGCTCTCCCAGTGTATACCACATCCTCTGCGTAGGGTGCGTAGTACCCATAGTTGCCTTGCAACACAATCCCAACCCTACTCTGTGCAACTCTAAACCCAAGAGTGAAACGCTATTATCAAACTTTCTTCTATTCAACTGCTGAGCTCTGGAACTCTCTCCCAGAATCAGTCTTTCCCTCTTCCTATGACTTAAATTGCTTCAAACTCTGAGTGTCCAGGCATTTTAGCTCGAACGTCCCTTGATTTCGGCCCTGTCACTCTTTGAAATCTGGGGGAGGCACTCGCTGCAGGCAGTTATGCCTTTTGTCTTCCTCATTCACATAGAAAACAAAAATAAAGTGTAATATTATGTTTGGTATCGAAAGTTACCATGTAAGCCTATTCCTGATCCAGTTTTCAGCCGCCTAGGCCTGTTGGCACAGTTTTGGTACATGTTTCAAAATCTGGATTCCTGATGGCAGGTCGCAGCTCCCTTACGGAACCTTCCTGAAGGAAACTTAACTCCTGGGTTAAGCTGAAGAAACTGAAGTTCAAACCTAATACTAGTTTACCTATTCTATATACCTTAACTAACTTCAAATTGTAGCCAGAACAAATATATCTGTGTGTGAACTAACCTGCAGCCATATGCTTGCTGTGCTGACACCTTGTTATGAGGGCAATATATCATCATCATCAGCATGATTAAGTTTAGTGGAGGATGAAGGCCTCTCCCAAACATTTCCACTCCAAGCGGTCATATGTTAGCCTATTCCATCCCACCCCACAAACTGTTAGATCTCATCCCTCCATTTGGTTCTCTGTCTACCCTTTCCTCTAGCTCCATCTCTGGGTTCCCTTTCAGTTACTCTAGTTGTCCATCTCCTATTATCTCTTCTAAAAATATGACCTGCCCTGGACCATTTCCTATTTTATACAGTAGTGAGTTTCTTCTATTGTTTGTTCTCTTATTCAAAAGGCTCTCCTTTTGTTTCTCCAAGTTACGCCTTACATTATCCTTTCTATTCCTCTTTGGGCACTCCAAAGTTGATGTTCTAGACACTTTCTTATACTGAAAGTTTCTGATCAATATATTAATACATGGAGGACACATTAGTTGTTTATCTTTATTTTTAAAGAAAGGAGTAGGTTGTTCTTCATAACATAATTTTGTTTACCAAATGCACTCAATCCTATGCCAATCCTTCGTTTGATTTCTGTGGAGTGATTTGAGTTTGCCAATAATTATAACCTGACATAGGTGTTATTCAACTGCTCCTACCACCTCATATTCTCTCTTTACTCGTAGGGGTTGCACAAGTTGATTAAACATAATCTTGGTTACTTTTCTATTCATTTTCAGTCCTACCTTAAGGCTTTCTTAGTTTAATTCTTCCATTATTTGTTGTAACTCTTCCCCGGAAATACTGAAAAGATCTATGCCATAAGCTAATCTCAAGTTGCTTAATTATTCTCCATTAACATTGATTCCCTTATGTTCCTGTTCAAGATTCCTATAAATGCTTTCCAAACTTGCGGTGAAAAGTTTTGGTTAAATTGAATCGCCCTGCCTTACCCCATTCTGAAATGGTATTGTCTCAATTTCGTCGTGGAGCTTCAATATTGTTGTACCATCGCTGTATATGTCTCCCAAAACCTGCACATATTATATTCTCTTTTACACCTTGTTTTCGAGTAACTCTCATTACAGCAGAAATTCGACCGAGTCAAATTTATTTCATTATCTATAAATGTCATACAGAGGCTCTTTTGACCTCCTGTTTATTTTATTTTTATTTTTCATTATTAATTACTTTGTTAACAACTTGCATATGATCTGCTGTCGTATACCCACGTGTACCGGTACCCTGCTTGTTCTTTTGGCGTCTTGGAATATAACATGTTGGTTATGGGGCAAACGTCTTAAAATCTGAAAACTAGAGTGGCTAAGCATGAGAGAGAAGAGGGTCCAGAGAAAACAACCATCCCCCTTTAAATAACGCTGCACCGGGGGATTGACCTACAGTCCGGTACATATCTTCACGTTTTATGACATATTCTTACTTCGTTATATATACAGTATATATATATATATATATATATATATATATTATATAAATACAGTATTGAGATGACGGGGTTGGGAAACCATGGCAAGGCTATGACGGTAGACACCCTGATCATGCCGTGAAAGGAGCAGCCTAACAACACCAGAATAGCTGTGATCAGGGAAACGAAGAGGAACAGGAGAAGACAATACCAAGAGAAGGAGAGAGACAATAGGACCCGACCCGTTTCCCAGGTTTTAATACCTGTCGGAATAGGTCAGCCTACCACTTTCCCAGACCTACCTATTCTCTAATCTCCGGGAGTCTAAGTCAGTCTGCCTGAGAAAGGAGTTCGAGCCCGGGCCAATCACAGGGACCCCTGCTCCTCCAATGGCAGGGACAGAGACAAACGCCCAAGGCATAATATACCCAGCTCCAGCCTGATATGCAATATAGTGAGGAACTATTTATGCAAGTTCCCCACCAAGAACCATTGCAATATCGACATCGATGGGAATCCCAGCACCCCCTCTACAGCACCTCCCGGGAAGACTAATAGTGCAACCAAGGTGATAAATAATAAACCTATGGCCTGCAGACTAAGAAAAGCCAAATTTCACGATGAACAGAAAATCATTCATTACGCAACCATGCTACCCTTTAAAAATAGGAGGGCCATATCAAGAGATCGAGAATCTCCGTGTGTTTAGATAAATAAAGAAATGTCGGGTTGGTATTTCAACTCGACTTAGTCTTATCTCGTTAACAATCCTGTAATAGGATAATGTGAGATAGAATATGCTCGACAGGGTCACGTCTAGCTTTATAAATCTAGCTATAACTTCTCACACCAAGGCAGCATTCACACAATAAGAACTCAGGTTACTTTACACTCTTATTTATTCAATTGCATGGAAAGGTAATATCTGTCATATTCGGCAGAAGGTAATTGGAATCAGTGACGTATCAGAATAGAGTATACTATAATGATAAATTAAATGTTCTAAGTCACGTTACACATAGTATCAGTAATATGAGTATGCAGGAAAAATAGGTTTACACATGTACATAGTATTTCAGTTGAGATAATAATACGTATATGAGCAAAGTATCTAACGTGAAGACTTCTGAAATTAAATTAACCTGCCCGAAAGAGCGTTCACGGGCACGACGCGGTGAGCGACTATCAAGGGGATTAGCAAGGGGTCACACAGGTGAAATAGGCAGGTATAGTGCATTAGCCCTAGGTCAGATGGCCTGCTTATTTGTGAATTCTCAATTCTCTTTAGTACGATTATTAATCACAGATGAAAGTTAGAGATACACTAGGGGTCTTAGAGGCAAGGTAGTTTAAATTCGAACTAGATTGTCTAAGCAGTTTTGTGAAAGAATCTACACACGAGGTATGAAAAATAATTATAGACCGGGTATGAAAACTAATCACACGTATATAGAAATTCAGATTAAAATTAAGTTAATGAATGACTATAACAAGGTTTTGGAATATGAAGCAAATTAATACTGAAAAGAGTTAAAATATGCTCGATCAAGATGCGACTGTAAATCACAGTAAATTAGAGTTTCGAATGAACTCAGCATAAATGGGGCGTGCACGACGAAGTTGTACTTAGATAAAATACTACGATTGTAGCATGAAATGGTAATTTGAATATATTAACAAATTCCTATAAGCAATACACGAATCAGAGATACGAAATAGAGCGGATTACATAACGTAAGATGTAATAAAATGTTCACTTTGACAATAGTAAATTAAGAGAAAATCGGTCACCTAAATAATATGGTGCAACGAATAAAAATAACTTAAATATGAGTTACTATTATGGTGTGAAAAGAATTATGAAAATCCGCACATGTAGACTAGATTAATTCACAAGCACTGGATAAACTAGATAACTTGAATATTTGAATTAATATTAACTCAACGGGGGGTTCTGGACTTTTCGATATGGAAAGATAGATACTGTAGATTAAAATTTGGGCATAGGTCCTAGGTAAATGATGATAAAATAGGGAATATCTTCACGGAATACACTTTCGCCTCAACTTGGATACACAAAAGAATAAATAACACATAAAGGTGAAATCTGAGAGTATACCGTTTTAAGTCTGTACAAAGGTAAGTTTACATAATGTGTGTACAATTATGAATTATAATAATTAGCTAAGGATTGCACTTTAAAGTATTCACTGGGCAATATCTGATGCTATGAAATCACTTGTACAGATCAATATTTATGGGAGGATAAACGACTATGTAACGTGTACACAATTAGGAATTAGAATAATTAATTAACACAGATCCTTGACACAGATCAAATTATCAACACTTCCGGAATACTCGCATATTCTACCTTACCTTCAACAATAGCCACAAATTGAGATACGCAGAAAACTTAGGATAGCGTGGTGGGGAGAAGGACCAAGTACGAGGGTCGGGGCATCGTAGAGCACCGGGCATGGTGGCTTGACGTCGAGACAATAATCCAGACAGAGCGCTAGTGGAACGACTCCCGGACAATAATCCAGACAGAGCGCTAGGGTGAACGACTCCCGGACAATAATCCAGACGGAGCGCTAGTAGGCAGTTAATACTCCCGGACAATAATCCAGACAGAGCAGAATGTGAACTGACTTCCTATAATTTCAGTCAGGCTGTATTTGGGTTATTTCTCTTGGTCAGGTTGCATGATCTCACATTAACACGGACATAGTAAATACATAAAAAGTGGCTATATCCATGGTAATAATTACATGAAAAATATATGTCGGTGCTTAATAATATCGCACTGAGGTTCTTGTCTTTTTTACCTCTGTTTCTTATTTCTACTATATGGCATAATGATGTAATTCGTGATTTTCACTAACTGGTTTGTCTATTTTGATTGTTTATGCAATGATTTTCTTATGCGGCACTTCCTATCACCATTTCTCTTCCTTTCTCGCATGATAGCTTCTCGAGGGTGAAGAGCCCCAACGATTTAAGTATTCCCAGGGCACTTTATGTGTAGCTTGCATAAGTATTTTTTCATTGTAATATTCGGGGGATAACTCTGCCTTGGTTGATTGAGCCCCGCGCTGTGGTTGGTGGGGCCATGCGAGGTGACGATTGGTGGGGCTTGACCTGCATTTCAGGGGAACTCACCTGTATGCCCGGGAATCGGAGAATGGGTCCACTGGTCTAATTTCCCATTCTTGAATTTCCCGTTCTTTAGTTTCCCGTTCTCTGGAGAATGGGAAATGTTGTCCATTATTCTTTTCTTCTTTTGATGTATAAAACCCTTCCTTCTGCTGTCCCTTGATTCTCTGACCACTGCTATTCTGTTCGGTTCTTCTTTGGGTCCCGTCACTTCAAATAACTTCAGTGTATTTTTAGATTAAGAATTGCCTTCACCATAGCCAAAACAATGATATCCAAATGTCCATATGTTATTGAGATAGATCAACTTGAGTGCTAAAAATAAACCGACTGTAGTCTGACTGAAACTGAAGGAAGTTAGCCAATACTATTGCTTCCTTCCACTGGTTAAGCCGGTTGTGGGAAAGGATTGGTATTGAATCTCAACGAAAATCATAATATCCACATGTCCCTACTATATAGAAACAGACCAAATTGAGTTATAAATATAACCCGAATATAGTCTGACTGAAATTGAGGGAAGGTAGGCAAATACGATTACTACCTTCCACGAGTTAAGCTGGTTGTGGGTAGAACTTGTGTTGAGACTCAGCTATAGGACGAGACATTCCCTGTAGTAGAGTCTAAGGTGGGAAGCGAACGGGAGTGTGTAGAGGAGCCCGGAATCAACTTCCCCTGTACCTGAGAGAGAGGCAGTTGCCCCTGACGTCCAACCCAGCAGAACCACGAGTCCTACGTCGTCCAGATTCTCGTTCATGGCTACCTCTACCCTTTACCCTAAGTGTCTCTGAGTGTTATAAGTTGTGGCTATTGTTGTGAAGGTAAGATAAATTATGCGAGTATCCTATTGTATATTAATTATAGATCTGTGCCCAAGATCTATCCTGAACCTTTGATACCCGTGTAAGATTCCTATAACTTTGATCCATACAGTGATTCATTAAGTACGAGATATTGCTAAGAGAAATTGTGATAATCATGCAGACCCTTAATTTTATGTACGTTACATAGTAATTTTTACACATGTTACTTAGCCATAATACTCTCAGATTTTATTCGTATGTGTTTATTATTCTTTGTGTATCCAAGTCGAAGTGAAAGTGTATAACGTGAACTGATTTCCTTCTTAAATCCAATATATACTTAGAACCTACGTCCAATTCAGGATCCTTATATCCACGTAATTAACGCCAGAGAATACTTATAATACTATTTCCCTTATTTGAAAGTAAAGAACCCTTCCCGTTGAGTTAGAATTATTTCTTTATCAAGATACCTGATCTCTATTAGTTCTTGTGAATAATCTGATAATATATGTTATACGGGTCATGCAATTCTTTCCACACCAATCTAGGAATTCAGATTGTACATTCCTTGATCGGTTCCGCATAATAATTAGCTATTGATTCTATTTATTACTTCATCAAGTAATCCATTGATTATAATTGTATTTACGTTATAATATAACGCTACAGTAGTTCTGCATTCTTTTAGGAATTTTGTAATTTATTCAGAACTCCTTTCATGCCATCATATATGGTATTTCCTAAGTGCAACTTCGTCATGTACGTTCAATTCTCATAGCTACTTATTAAGCTATCTCTCAGCACTCTTTCAGTTGCGTTTCTTAAAGTAGTTGGTTAATTTATCCCAATCTATATTAAATTGTATTTTATCTATTCCAACTCAGTCGCTATATTTATTGTGAAACTGATTTCCTCAACCAGTGTGACTTGACCTCATCTATGATCGAATATTATTATTCGTGTCTCGTGTGAGAGATTATTCGCAATAACTCTTAGATAGTTGAATTCAGATTTAAACTATCTTTCCCCCTAGACTCAAATAGAATTCATCTCTTTAGTCCCTAATTTTATATCGCACTAAAGTAAATTATTATTTCCTGAGACCACAGTCCATCTGACCTAGAGTCCTCAGGGCTGCACCTTTGATGGTCTCACCTGAGCGAGGCCAAATTCCCCTTTGCCCACCACGTAGACTCATGCGCAGCTGAGCAATAAGATCCATATTCTACCTTGTCTTTGTCAGAATACTTCGCGTTAGACACTTTACTCGCATATGTATTATTGTCAATGATTTTTGTTTGTGTATATACATATTTTTTTTTTCTTTTCTATGTGATTGAGGGAGGCAAAAGGCATAACTGCCTATAGCGAGTGCCTCCCCATAGTTGAAAGAGTGACAGGGCCAAAATCAAGGGACGTTCGAGCCAAAATGCCTGGACACACAGAGTTTGAAGCAATTTAATTCATAGGAAGCGGGAAAAACTGATTCTGGGAGAGAGTCCAGAGCTCAGCTGTTGAGTAGAAGAAAGTTTGAGAGTAACGTTTCACTCTTGGGTTGGAGAGTTGCACAGAGTAGGGGTGGGATTGAGTTGCAAGACGGGTACCATGTGCCCTACGTAAAGGAGGTGGTATGCACTGGGATAGCTCTGAGGAACACTGATTATTATAGTAGCGATAGAATAGCGAGAGAGATGCAACATTGCGGCGGAGAGAGAGAGATTGCAGGGAGATGGTGAGTGGACGGGAGTTAATGATATGAAAGACCTTCCTTTCAACCTTGTCTAGGAGAGCGGTGTGAGAGGAACCTCCCCACACATGTGAACAATACTCAATACAAGGGCGCACTATGCCCCTGTACAGAGCAAGAAGCTGTGCAGGGGAAAAGAACCCCCTAAGTCAGTTGAGCACACCCAGCTTCTGGGAGGCTGCCTTAGCAAGACTGGTAATATGGTCCTTCCAAATGAGAGAAGAAGAAAAAGAGACACCAAGAATATTGAGAGAAGATGAAGGGTTAATTTTTGTATTGTTGAAGAATAAGGGATAGTCCGCTGGGAGATCCTGACGGGTAGATAGATGGAGAAATTGGGTTTTGGAAGCATTAAAGTTAACAAGTTTTTCTCTGCCCCAATTGGAAATAGTATTTAGACCAGAATTTAGGAGTTGTATGGCTTCATTACGTTTGTCATTGAGGGATTGCTGGCGGGGGCGTTCTGAAAAAGTAATAGAGTAGTGTAAGGTTGAGTCGTCTGCGTATGAATGGATGGGAATTAAGGTACAGTTAAGGAGATCATTTATAAAAATTAGAAAGAGAATAGGAGATAGGACAGAGCCCTGAGGAACACCGGAGTTTATAGGGTGAGGAAGTGAACAATGGCCGTCCACAACCGCGGCTAAGGAATGGCCGGAAAGGAAATTAGAGACAAAGGCACAGATGGAGGGATAGAAACCGAAGGAGGGTAGTTTAGAAATTAAAGATTTATGCCAGACTCTATCGAAGGCTTTCGATGTCTAGTGCAATAGAAAAAGTCTCACCGAAGTCCCGAAAGGAGGATGACCAAGAGTTAGTAAGATATGAAAGAAGATCACCAGTAGAGCGACCCTTAAAGAAGCCATACTGGCGATCTGAGAGCAGATTATGAGAAGAGAAATGCTTAAGAAATTTGGAAGCAAGAATAGTTTCAAAAACTTTAGAAAGACAATAAATGAGAGCAATTGGATGATAGTTGGAGGGTTGAGAGCGGTCACCCTTCTTTGGGACAGGTTGAATGTGAGCAAACTTCCAGCATGAAGGGAAGACGTTAGAGGATAGACAGAGACGAAAGAGTTTGCCTAGGCAGGGAGTCAGCACGGAAGCACAGTTTTTGAGAACAACAGGAGGAACACCGTCCGGACCATATGCCTTATGTGACGTTAACCACTCAGCTAGAACCGCATGGCTTGTCCTACGGTGACTCGCTAGGATCGCCAGGGCAGTGGATGTGGCTACAGTTGATGTACTATTGTGTGCTTTATTTCATATGAAAGCTCGTGTCATGGGCAGTCCAGAAAGGCTCTTTGTTTCGCCCATGTCAAGGCTTTATATATTTAATTGCAAAGTATAAGTTTTATCATTAGTAGGAATGATAGGATTTGAAAGAGAGAGAGAGAGAGAGTAGAACAGAGTGAGAGGAGGCGCGCAGTGTTTTTTACCATGCTCGATGATGTCATGGCTGGCTGGCCTCCTGGGGATTGGCTGGAGGACTTGATACCGCCCTGCCTACGCGGTCCCAGCTAGTGCCAGTATATATATACAGCTCCCTTGCCTCTCTCTCCCTCAGATCTAGTCTCTAGAATGCATCCTTCTTATCCCTTTGATATCTGTCTCCCTCTCTGCACCTGAGAACCTTTTCCTCTGCCTCTCTCTCTCATTTCCCATATCTTTCACCACCTTTTATTAATATCATACCCCCTCTGGTTAACTCTGCATATTCAGCTTCATGCTGGCCAGTTGTATTGTGCGTTAAGGTCTCACATAACCCATGTATGTTAGTTGTTAAGATAAGTTGATCACGAAGCATTGGTTGGCATCCATATTGTTCAGTACCGCTTCCTATAATTATTAGTGTTCTGCTGGATTAGATAATGCTAGACTAGGAGTCTGATATTATAAGGTATTGTTTCCGATGGGTGCTGGCTTTAGTTAAAAGCTGCACGACATACCTGAGAACTGGAGTTGATTGGGTAAATTCTAGTCTGTGTGCCATTGAGAGTAGAGCATGCACGAATGAGGGCTTTTTGCCTATACCATTCTGCATTCTTTACCAAGCTCGCTTGTTTGTCTTTGAGGTGCGCCAGGAGAACGCTTAATACTTCGGTATTAAGGTTTCTCAAGAGAGCTACCCTTCACTATAACGTAATACTTGACGCACAGACTTGAGATTTGCACTAGGCTATGCGGCATGCCATGCGCACCAGTATCTCGTATCATTGACTCTAGCTACACTTTATCAGTCATAGTAGACATTAAGTATATTAAACCAATTACTCTTATTATGCATACCCGTTTATGATTACACAAGCATTTCGCAGCCTAGTTTGATGTATTGAGACATAAACGACTTAGGCTCTTTTTGTTGATAGGAATACTGCATTGTCGTGGCGATTATTATTATTGTTGTAGCGTTTAGGATATTCTTGGCTCTGACTGCATTATATATCCTGCCTTTTGTGGGCATAGCCTGCACGAGCATTGTTCCGCTGCCTGCCTTTTTGGGTTCCATTTCCGATTCGAGCATCTTGATAGCATCTAACATTTAAAGAAGATTCCTTGTTGGTGTTGAAGGACTTTAGTGCACTTTCTTTCATGCAGGAGTGCCTGACATTTATTGATTAAAGTAACGTAAGCTGTAACTTCTCTTACCACCTTACTTTGCATACCATAACCAAGCACCTTCGGTTATAGGTAGTAATAGGCTGTTTTCACATAACATTAAGGGGAACGTCCGGCCTTTACTCCAGAACGTGTCAGTGGATTTAGTCTGTATTTCATAAGATTTTGTACACGAATAGGGGACCTAACAACTAAGAAATTTCCAAAATTTTAATTCTCTAGGACAATTATTTTTTGAGTTAGGTGTGTAAATTTATGACTTTTTGTAAAATCAGAATCTCATTTAAATGTTGTTGCTTGATTGTTTTAATGCATTGGGGGTACTAACAATAGGTGTAGTTTCAATTGTACGTTGATATTTTTTTCCATTTTGTATCTAATTGTAGAATTAGGGCATTTACAATTAGGTACAAATTAGGTACAAATTAGGTGACAAATGTCTCGGGGTGCTGTGTCGAAATGGGAAAGAAATAAAAACAAATGGCGACGTGGAGTTGTAGAGAATTTCATGCCCTTTCCAATGACACCAGAAACATTGTTGTAGCATGTTTGGTTACGTCAGAACTGCGCCGACAAGTGAACTTTCTTACGTGAGGTACTAAGGCACGAGAGCTGTTGCAAGCCAGCCGGCCAGCCGCACCCTACCTCTCTCGCGGCTTGGACCACACTGCTCTTTCTCCTCCACCACCACCACACCCTTCGTTGTTACCCGGGTTGAGTACCAGATACTGTTAGGCAAAATATCTAAGAACGTCATATTTTCACCAAAAATTCATGGTTTTAGTTTTTTTTTTTACAGATCCGAAACCCATAATGCATTTTCTACGCGTCTGCGCGACCCGCGACCCGCGAAAACTTTAAACTAGCCCAGAAATAACATGCTTCCAGACGGAATATTGCCTCAGGATTTTAACTGAAGACAGAGGGATGGGTGATGATGCCATATATCGGGTTGCGCAATATTGCAGTTTTGAGCACTATTACGAGTATGAACCGGACGCTCTCCTTAAGCCTAGAGTAGACGCACATTTATTGAGAGTTTGATAACCTATTAATGCATATAGAACTCTGGAGAGTATTTGTGTTCTTTGTTCACTGGGAATATACATCAGAGGTTGGATCTAGCTCTTTCCGTTGTAGCATTTATGCCATTACTAGTCCAATGAATAAGAGCCCTGATATATTTAAACCTCAGTCGTAACAAATGGCGACCTTACCTAGGATTTGGTGAACCTACATTTATTACCAGGGAACATTTGTTGTTTTGGGGAATATTTTGCGGGGATCAGCAAGAATAATTTTGTTTTGCAACATAGTATAGCCCTTGAGTATTTCCGAGAATTGTTGTGTGTATATTGAGGTATAAGAGTTTGGGGTGCTTCTTTTCTGAATATTGAGGTGAATTTTTTTTTGTGAGCATCATGTCTTATACCGGATCAGAGGACAATGGAGACACAGTACGTAATGTAGAAACTGAGGAACAGCAGCATGATGCAATGGTTAATCAGGTGAACTGTGAGGAGGATGCTGGGATATTTTTGCAATGGCCTGTTACTGCCGAGCGGTTGGAAGGTATGAATCGGTACGGTCTTCAATGCCTGGCCACAGCTATCGGTCATGCGGGTACTAGCAGCATGACCAGGGATAACTTGATAACGTGTG
This sequence comes from Paralithodes platypus, assembly GCA_032716605.1. Lineage (NCBI taxonomy): Eukaryota > Metazoa > Arthropoda > Malacostraca > Decapoda > Lithodidae > Paralithodes > Paralithodes platypus. The sequence continues at coordinate 5,108,396 of CM064571.1, read as the reverse complement.
TACTGGGCAGGGTGACTGGTGAGCGAGATGGGTTGAGTGCTCAGAGCCCTTTGGCCATGCTTCCCCTACACTCGACTCCCAGCCATCCCAGTAGTTTGCCGACCCCGAGTACGCTTCCACAGTTGGATGGTGACTGGCAGGGTGAGTTGCCCCTGGGGGGACCACCGGTAATTTCAAACATTGTAGCACCTTCACCTCCTCAAGGGTTAACTCCAGAATTATTGTTTCAGCTCGAATTAGCCAAGATAGAAGAGAGAAAAACTATCAGTCAGCAGTCTCAGCACATAGAGCTAGCAAAAATCCAAGCTGATTTAGAGTCGACTAGGTACTGTGCCGACATGGACGTAGAGAAGTCGCGAGTAGAGACAACGGGACAGCGACTTGGGGCTGGTAAATGTGTTCATGATCAATCTCTCTCGCACTTATTGAAACTGGTTCCGGTGTTTGATAAGAGTGGTGTAACAGAATTTTTCGCACGCTTTGAGAAGAAGTGCCAGGAACACCAGTGGCCAGAGAATAAATGGGAAGCACTTGTATCCTCTAGATTAATAGGCAAGGGTCTTAAAGCCTACGATGCGTTACCTTTGGAGTCATGTATTGTATATGAGGATCTCAAGGAGGCTGTCCTGAGGGCTTACGAACTGCAACCAGAAACGTACCGTTTGAAGTTCCGGGGTGTAACCAAGGGAAGAGATAGCACCTTTTTGGAACATGCCCAGGACTTGTCCGATGCCATGGGGAACTGGCTCCGATCTGAGAAGGTAACAACATTTGATGGATTTTTTTTTTTTTTTTTTTTTTCTATGTGATTGAGGGAGGCAAAAGGCATAACTGCCTATAGCGAGTGCCTCCCCCATAGTTGAAAGAGTGACAGGGCCAAAATCAAGGGACGTTCGAGCTAAAATGCCTGGACACACGGAGTTTGAAGCAATTTAAGTCATAGGAAGAGGGAAAGACTGATTCTGGGAGAGAGTTCCAGAGCTCAGCTGTTGAGTAGAAGAAAGTTTGAGAGTAACGTTTCACTCTTGGGTTGGAGAGTTGCACAGAGTAAGGGTGGAATTGAGTTGCAAGACGGGTACCACGTGCCCTACGTAAAGGAGGTGGTATGCACTGGGATAGCTCTGAGGAACACTGATTATTATAGTAGCGATAGAATAGCGAGAGAGATGCAACATTGCGGCGGAGAGAGAGAGATTGCAGAGAGTTGGTGAGTGGACGGGAGTTAATGATACGAAAGGCCTTCCTTTCAACTTTGTCTAGGAGAGCGGTGTGAGAGGAACCTCCCCACACATGTGAACAATACTCAATACAAGGGCGCACTATGCCCCTGTACAGAGCACAAGCTGTGCAGGGGAAAAGAACCCCCTAAGGCGGTTGAGCACACCCAGCTTCTGGGAGGCTGCCTTAGCAAGACTGGTAATATGGTCCTTCCAAATGAGAGCAGAAGAAAAAGAGACACCAAGGATATTGAGAGAAGATGAAGGGTGATATTTGTATTGTTGAAGAATAAGGGATAGTCCGCTGGGAGATCCTGACGGGTAGATAGATGGAGAAATTGGGTTTTGGAAGCATTAAAGTTAACAAGGTTTTCTCTGCCCCAATTGGAAATAGTATTTAGATCAGAATTTAAGAGTTCTATGGCTTCATTACGTTTGTCGTTGAGGGATTGCTGGCTGGGGCGTTCTGAAAAAGTAATGAGTAGTGCAAGGTTGAGTCGTCTGCGTATGAATGGATGGGAATTAAGGTACAGTTAAGGAGATCATTTATAAAAATTAGAAAGAGAATAGGAGATAGGACAGAGCCCTGAACACCGGAGTTTATAGGGTGAGGAAGTGAACAATGGCCGTCCACTACCGCGGCTATGGAACGGCCGGAAAGGAAATTAGAGACAAAGGCACAGATGGAGGGATAGAAACCGAAGGAGGGTAGTTTAGAAATTAAAGATTTATGCCAGACTCTATCGAAGGCTTTCGATATGTCTAGTGCAATAGAAAAAGTCTCACCGAAGTCCCGAAAGGAGGATGACCAAGAGTTAGTAAGATATGAAAGAAGATCACCAGTAGAGTGACCCTTAAGGAAGCCATACTGGCGATCTGAGATTATGAGAAGAGAAATGCTTAAGAAATTTGGAAGCAAGAATAGTTTCAAAAACTTTAGAAAGACAAGAGATAAGAGCAATTGGACGATAGTTGGAGGGTTGAGAGCGGTCACCCTTCTTTGGGACAGGTTGAATGTGAGCAAACTTCCAGCATGAAGGGAAGACGTTAGAGGATAGACAGAGACGAAAGAGTTTGCCTAGGCAGGGAGTCAGCACGGAAGCACAGTTTTTGAGAACAACAGGAGGAACACCGTCCGTTAGCAGTTAATGATGTTGGAGCAGTTCTTTAAGAGCATGGGCGGTGATCTAACTTTGAACTTAAAGGAGAAAAACCCAAGAACTCTAGTAGAAGCAGCAGAAATGGCTGATCTACGGCTGTCGTTGATCCGGGGTTGCGGGTCTTCACAGAAGTATGATGCAAGTGCTAAGGACCGATATCCTCCCCCTCCCCGTAGCAATGACACATTTAAACAAAAGAGGACATTCTCGGGGACTCATTATTAGGACCGATTTTCGAGTCTGGAGAAGACCCATTAACTGTTACTAAGAAGGCAGAGGATGGGCTTAAAAAGACGAAGAGACAGCAACGATACAAAGAGAGAGAGCAACGGGAGGGGGGCATGAGTTGTTTCGCAAACACTTAGATAAGCTTGCTCCTTCGGACATTCGTAAATTGCAATTAGAAGACCCGGAGGTTCTTGAATGTGGTACCGGTGCTGTTGAGTTGGAGGAGGACAGCGATGCACAGTCGGGAGATTTTTTTTTCATAGATGGCATATTGTACCAGCGATTCCAAGATCCGCAGAGGAATTGGGAGGGGGGTCAGGAGAGGTAGACCAGCTGGTGGTGCCGAGGGTTTGCAGGGAAAGCTTACTTAGGTTGGCTCATGATGTACCACTGGCGGGACATCTGGGTGTCCGTAAGACGGTTGCAGCCTTAGGAAAATTATTTTGGTGGCCTGGTCTGAGAGCACAAGTTATGTCATGGGTGGCAATGTGTGATGTGTGTCAGAAGGTTGGCAAACCAAATCAGAACATTCCTAAGGCGCCATTACACCCCATTCCTGTCAGTGGGCCTCCCTTTACTAAGGTAATAGTTGATATGGTTGGCCCCCTTCCCCCTACAAGTGCCGGAAACAAGTATCTTCTGACCATCATGGATGTAGCAACAAGGTACCCTGACGCGTACCCTATGAGAAATGGGTCAGCGAAGACGGTGGTCCGAAACTTGCTAGTGTATTTTTCCCGGTATGGTTTTCCCGCAGGAGATTCAGTCAGACCAAGGATCCAACTTCACTTCGAACCTCTTTGTTCAAACCATGCAGCAGCATGGGATTGTTACGGTTGTGTCATCTGCGTATCATCCGGAGAGCCAGGGTGTGTTAGAGCGATGGCACTCAACCTTAAAATCTATGCTTCGTTGTTATTGCTTTGAGAATGGGAAAGATTGGGATCTTGGCCTGCCATATGTTTTATTTGCTGCACGGGAGGTACCTGGGGAAAGTTTGGGATTCAGCCCTAATGAGCTCGTCTTTGGACACCATGTCAGAGGGCCTCTCCATATGGTTAAAGAAATATGGGAGGGCGCAGAAAAACCTTGTTCTATGCTCAAGTATGTCCTCGACAGTCGAGAACGGATGTTGCGCAGTCTGGAGTTGGCTGGCCGTAATTTGACTAGCTCTCAGGCCCTCATGAAGGACAGGTACGACCTCAAGGTTAAACTCAGGGAGTTTCACGTGGGTCAGGTGTTGATTCTACTGCCCCATGTAGGTCACCCCTTATCCGCGAAGTACACTGGTCCTTATAGGGTGGTTGAGAAGCTATCGCACCTGGATTACTTGGTATCCACTCCGGACAGACGTTAGCGCAATCAGTTATGTCACGTTAATCTCATGAAGGAGTATGTGAGGCACCCCCCTGAGCCTCTCACTGTGCCTGTGATGACGTTTAGCAGTCAAGGTGGAGAAGGAGAACGGGAAAGTCAAGGTCAGTTGGAGGATAACTGGGATCATCATGTCTCTGCGAACCAGTGGGCGGGGAATACGAACCAGGCGGCTCAGGAAGCGTTGCAACACTTACCTGAGCATCAGCGTGTGGCTGTGGAGCGCCTGTTCGATTCATACCCCTCTGCTTTCGCGGAGCACCCAGGCCTCACTACCCTAGAAGTGCACGACGTGGATGTAGGAGACCACCCCCCTTTCAAGTCAGTTCCCTATAGGGTGCCCCCTATTAAACTGCCGGCCCTCCGGGCGGAGTTGGAGTATATGTTAACAAGGGGGCTGATTGAGAAGGGGATGGTGAAGTGGACATCTCCCGTCACGCTGCAACCAAAACCGGATGGTAAGGTGCGATTCTGCGTAGACTACAGACGGTTAAACGGTTTGACGCCCACCAACCCATACCCTCTTCCTCGGGTCGACGACTGTGTGGATAAGATAGGCAATGCAAAGTACCTAACCAAGGTGGACTTGGTTAAGGGATACTGGCAGGTGCCCTTATCCAAACGAGCGAAAGAGGTATGTGGCTTTGTGGTGGATGGTGCTACCTACCGCTGTAACGTGATGCCTTATGGCCTAAAGAACGCACCCGCTACCATTCAGAGTTTGATGAATGATATAACGGCAGACATTCCTAATTGCACAGTATACCTCGACGATGTTATTATCTATGACAACAGCTTTAAGAGTCATTGTGAGCACGTAGAACTCCTGTTCAAGAGGCTTAGTGAGGCTGGCATGGTGGTCAACCTGGCAAAGTGTGATTTCGTGTGGGCGTCCGTGCAGTATCTTGGGTTCATGGTGGGGTTGGGTCAGGTGTGCCCCCCACAGAACAAGATAGCTGCGATAGATCACTTTCCCCGGCCGGCCACCAAGAAGCAGATCATGAGGTTCTTAGGTATGATCGGATACTACAGACGCTTCATTAAGGGGTACTCTACCGTGCTAGCACCTCTGACAGATCTTTTAGCGAAGGATAAGAAATTCAAATGGGCGCCTGAGTGTGAGAAGGCGTTTAGAGTAGTAAAACACCTGTTGTGCACTCACCTGATCCTCAGGGCCCCTGACTTTAGCCTACCTTTCCAACTAGCAACGGATGCTAGTGGTGTGGGGGCTGGTGCCGTCCTTATGCAAAAGGACGATGATGGGCTGGAACATCCTGTTAGTTTCTACTCGAAGAAGTTCAATTCAGCCCAAAAGAACTACTCTGTTGTCGAGAAGGAGCTGCTGGCAATTGTACTTGCACTGAGGCATTTCGAGGTCTTTGTTCCAGCCCATGGTCCAGTTGCTGTAATTTACACAGATCATCACCCTCTCAAGTTCTTGAACCAGTTTCACAATCGGAATATGAGGCTGACCAGGTGGTCGCTAATGATACAGGAATATAACCTGGACATACGCCATATTGCCGGTTGTGACAACGTGATTGCAGATTGTCTTTCAAGGGTAGATGATCCTGGGTAGATTGACACACGGGTAGCCTCCTGCTTTGGATTGAATAGTATTTTGCGCTTGGTGCTTGTTGGCTCGCGGTTGTAGCCCAGCGTATAGGGTCGTAAAGCAGGAGTTGAGCGTTTGGTATAGAAGAACAAACTAGGCTTGCCCCTATAGTGCAGCCGAAATAAACAAATTAAAAACATAAAAAAATCAAATAAAAACTCTTTCTTTGATAGTTGAATTTTGTCAGTATGTTATAGCAGTAATTCTGAGTTGCACTCCTCTCAGAATGCTGGGCTAGAGAAGCTCGCTCTTGAGGAGCATAACTACATATGATTTAACCTATTGTGTTGGGGAGGGTTATAATTTTGTAAAACGTTTTGTTGAGAACTGTGCCAGACATTTTACTGCCGCTGGGTGATGGGAAGTAGAGATATAGCATGGGTTCTAACCATTAGATTTTTTTGAGCTTTGGGCCTCTGAGAAAAATCTTTGGGGGGGTGTGACGTTAACCACTCCGTTAGAACCGCATGGCTTGTCCTACGGTGACTCGCTAGGATCGCCAGGGCAGTGGATGTGGCTACAGTTGATGTATTATTGTGTGCTTTATTTCATATGAAAGCTCATGTCATGGGCAGTCCAGAAAGGCTCTTTGTTTTTGCCCATGTCAAGGCTTTATATATTTAATTGCAAAGTATAAGTTTTATCATTAGTAGGAATGATAGGATTTGAGAGAGAGAGAGAGAGAGTAGAACAGAGTGAGAGGAGGCGTGAAGTGTTTTTTACCATGCTCGATGACGTCATGGCTGGCTGGCCTCCTGGGGATTGGCTGGAGGACTTGATACCGCCCTGCCTACGCGGTCCAAGCTAGTGCCAGTATATATACAGCTCCCTTACCTCTCTCTCCCTCAGATCTGGTCTCTAGAACGCATCCTTCTTATCCCTTTGATATCTGTCTCCCTTACTGCACCTGAGAACCTTTTCCTCTGCCTATCTCTCTCATTTCCCATATCTTTCACCACCTTTTATTAATATCATACCCCCTCTGGTTAACTCTGCATATTCAGCTTCATGCTGGCCAGTTGTATTGTGCGTTAAGGTCTCACATAACCCATGTATGTTAGTTGTTATGATAAGTTGATCACGAAGCATTGGTTGGCATCCATATTGTTCAGTACCGCTTCCTATAATTATTAGTGTTCTGCTGAATTAGATAATGCTAGACTAGGAGTCTGATATTATAAGGTATTGTTTCCGATGGGTGCTGGCTTTAGTTAAAAGCTGCACGACATACCCGAGAACTGGAGTTGATTGGGTAAATTCTAGTCTGTGTGCCATTGAAAGAAGAGCATGCACGAATGAGGGTTTTTTGCCTATATCATTCTGCACTGTTCTAAGCTCGGTTGTTTGTCTTTGAGGTACGCCAGGAGAACGCTTAATACTTCGGTATTAAGGTTTCTCAAGAGAGCTACCCTTCACTATAACATAATACTTGACGCACAGACTTGAGATTTGCACTAGGCTATGCGGCATGCCATGCGCACCAGTATCTCGTATCATTGACTAGCTACACTTTATCAGTCATAGTAGACATCTATCTATCTATCTATTGCCTGACGCCGTGATCCCCGAAGGGGTGGCCACGAACGAACCGCCCCCATGCACCTCTGTCCCCAGTCAGTCGACGCCCCTCCCCCCAACCAGCACCGCCTTCATTCATGTAGTTCCTCACTCCATCCTTCCACCTCATATTCGGTCTACCTCTCCCCCTCTGTCCCTCCACCTCGCTCTCGTACACCCTCTTAGTCATTCTCTCGCTTTCCATACGTTCCATATGGCCGAACCATCTCAAGTTGTTCCTTTTCACACTTTCCAGCACATCTACCTCCACACCACGCCTCCTTCTTACTTCCTCATTAGTCTGTCTATCCCTCCATGTAACTCCGCACGCACTCCTTAGGTAATTCATTTCCACTGCTCTCACTTTTGGTCTGAGTCTCTCAACCAACGTCCATGCTTCGCTTCCGTAAGTCAGTGTCGGATAACCACACTGTCATGCAAGGACTTCTTCACTTCCATACTGACCACCCTATTTCTTGTTACTGCTTTTAGCGTTCCTACAACCCTCTTCCCCTGTTGTACCCTCTCCCGCACCTCTTCATCCATAGTCCCACCTTTACTCAACACACTGCCCAGATACTTAAAAGAGTTGACGATCTCCATAGCCTGACCGTTCAGCTTCACCTCACACTCTGTGACTTCACCCCTTTCGAAGACCATAACCTTGCTCTTCCCCGTATTTACCTTCAAATTCCGTTTTTCGCACACTGTTCCAAACTCATTTACCAGACCCTGCAACTCCCATTCATTATCACTCATCAGAACTGTATCATCCGCAAACAGCAGTATAGGTAGCTTCCACTCAATTCCCTCCCTTTTCAGCGATACACCAACATCCACTGCTCTTGATAGTATTTCTTTCATAACTCCATCCATATATACAGTAAACAACCACGGGGACATCACACACCCCTGTTAGACATTAAGTATATTAAACCAATTACTCTTATTATGCATACCCGTTTATGATTACACAAGCATTTCGCAGCCTAGTTTGATGTATTGAGACACAAACGACTTAGACTCTTTTTGTTGATAGGAATACTGCATTGTCGTGGCGATTATTACTATTGTTGTAGCGTTTAGGATATTCTTGGCTCCGACTGCATTATATATCCTGCCTTTTGTGGGCATAGCCTGCACGAGCATTGTTCCGCTGCCTGCCTTTTTGGGTTCCATTTCCGATTCGAGCATCTTGATAGCATCAAACATTTAAAGAAGATTCCTTGTTGGTGTTGAAGGACTTTAGTGCACTTTCTTTCATGCAGGAGTGCCTGACATTTATTGATTAAAGTAACGTAAGGTGTAACTTCTCTTACCACTTTACTTTGCATACCATAACCAAGCACCTTCGGTTATAGGTAGTAATAGGCTGTTTTCACATAACATTAAGCCTAGAGTAGACGCACATTTATTGAGAGTTTGATAACCTATTATTGCATATAGAACTCTGGAGAGTATATGTGTTCTTTGTTCACTGGGAATATACATCAGTGGTTGGATCTATCGCTTTCCGTTGTAGCATTTATGCCATTACTAGTCCAATGAATAAGAGCCCTGATATATTTAAACCTCAGTCGTAACACTTATTAGTGTTAAGCCCAGAGAGGGTAGAAAGTACATCTTTTGAAAAGATTAGGATATTAGGCATAAGTAAGAGAGAGGAGGGCGGAGAGGGAGGAATAGCACCGGAATCATCCAAGGTGGAGTTTCTAGCAAAAGTTTGAGCGAAGAGTTTAGCTTTGTCAGAGGAAGAAGTGATGGTTGTGCCATCAGAGTGGGAAAGGGGAGGGAAAGACGAGGAAGATAAATTGTTGGAGAGGTTTTTGGCTAGATGCCAGAAAGGTTGGGAAGAGCTAGAGTTGGATAGTTCAGTGCATTTATTATTGATGAAAGAGTGTTTGGCAAGTCGAAGAACAGATTTGGCTTGATTCCGGGCAGAAACATATGAAGAATGAGAGTCTTGAGTTTTAAGGCGTCGGTACCGTTTGAATGCTTCCTCCTTATTGCGGACAGCAGTAGAACAAGTGTGAGTAAACCAAGCTTTTTTAGCATTAGTCTGAGAGAAAGAGAATGGAATGTATGCTTCCATGCCCGATAGGATTACCTCGGTAATGCGTTCAGCACTCTCCGAGGGTCCTCGGCCACGGAAGCAGAAATCATTCCATGGGAAATCAAAGAAGTACTGCCGAAGAGCCTCCCAGTCGGCAGCGCCAAAGTGCCACAAGCGGCGCCGGCTAGGAGGATCGGGTGGCCGTACTGGAGAGATAGGACGGGTGACAGAGATAAGTTTATGGTCGGAGGAGCCCAAAGGAGAGAAAAGATCGACAGTATAAGAAGAAGGGTTAGAAGTTAGAAACAGGTCAAGAATGTTGGGCCGATCTCCGATGCGATCCGAGATACGGGTCGGTTGCTGAACTAACTGCTCTAGGTCATTTAGGATAGAAAAGAAGTAGGATTGTTCACCAGGTGGGTCAGTAGTGAGAGAGGAGAGCCATTGGCGGTGGTGAACGTTGAAATCTCCTAAGATGGAGATTTCTAAGAAAGGAGAAATGGATAGAATGTGTTCCACTGTAGAGTTTAGATAGTCAAAGAATTTGGGAAAGTTGGTAGAGTTAGGGGAAAGATAGACAGCACAGAAATATTTAGTAAGAGAATGACAGGAAAGTTTGAGCCATAAAGTTGAGAATTCAGAGGAGTCGAAATCGGGAACACGAGAGCAAGTGAGTTTGTTGTGCACATATGCACAACATCCGCCTTTGGCTTTGAAACTAGGATAGAGAAAGTAGGAGGATACAGAGAAGGGGCTGTCTATCATTGAGTATTATCACTTCAATTACTATGTAAGTGACAAACTGACCTTCATTAGAGAGTAAAACTAGTTAACTCTCTCAGTCACTAATTTACTTACTTGCTATATAATATAACAGTGGATTATAGTACCACATAACATGCATTCTATGCCATTGAACAAATAAGAGTGTAATCTAACCTGTGTGTCTATTGTGTTATTGTTGCCTGATTGAGTAAATATTTATCATATTCACTAAGCTCGATGTGTTCCTGCTGAACATATTCCAAGTCTAAATATCCAAAACCCGGATTGATAAATAGATAATACTGAAGCGAGTTAAATTACAACCCGGCATAACAGGTATATACTGTATATATATACATATATATATGTATACAGGGTGTTTCACAATTGTTGAAACAAAGCGGCGGCCTCTCAAATCTTCCCTACTGACTTTATTCTCTTTCTCTTTTCAAATTTTTGCAGGGAAATAGTTAACATTTTGAAAAAAATCATGCCTTGGTCGATGGAGCAGAAAATCTTTTGTGTGAAACATATTACGAAACTAAGTCTGTCAAGATTGTTCAAGCAAGATACAGAAGGAAGTTCAATTTCAACACATTTCCAAACAGAAGTCAGATATTCAAGTTGGTCAAGAACTTTGAAGCTCATGGCACTTGTGAAGATCGTACGGCAAAGGGGTCCTCACCATCTTGGCCTTCGATAACAATCCGAACACCCGAGAATGTCAGCAGGGTTCAAGAGTCAGTTGGCCAGAGTCCGAGCAAATCTCTGCGACGCAGGAGCCAAGAACTTGGAGAACTCAAACTTTGTCACTATCGGATCCAGATAAAGCACCAACTGACTCAGGCTGATATGGAAAAGAGGGTAGCCATGTGCCAGTGGTTTTCGCAGAAGATCAACAATGACGAAGAATTCTTGAATGATGTCTGGTTTTCGGATGAAGCACACTTCCTCTTGAATGGTCATGTTAACTCCAAGAACTGGGTGTTTTGGGGAAGCCCTCTGCATTAAAAAAAGTGCACGGCATGGATCGCCATTTCCAAGCATGGCACCATTGGACCATTCTTCTTCGAAGATGATCGGGGTAACGCAGTGACAGTGACAAAAGAGCGTTACGCTCCATTGCTTGAGCAGTTCTGGCGAGAGCTCGAGGAGTGTGAGGACCTTGATGAGGAGGAACAGTGGTTCCAGCAGGATGGCACTCCTCTTCACACTGCTAATGTCACCATGGCCTGGCTCCGTGAAAAGTTTGGGGAGCGCCTCATCAGCCGCAAAGCTGAAGTGGAGTGGGCACCTCACTCGCCTGACCTAAACCCCCAGATTTCTTCCTCTGGGAGTTCCTCAAGGACAACATCTACCAGGGTAACCCTCGCACCATTGCTGCATTGAAGGCAGCCATCACTGAGAAGATTCAGGCGATCACCCAGGAGGAATGTGCACGCGTTATCAACAACTTTGCACGCCGCATTCAACAATGCCTTCGAGTGAACGGCAGACATCTGGAGCATGTCCTCTAGGGGTCCTCTTGACATTTTTGTTTCATGTTTCAGGCTAAATGGTTGAAGATCCTAAAATGTTATTCTTTTACCTTTCAATAAATGTAATCACCATTACTCTATCATTTGTGGTCCTTGATTTGTGCCCGATCGTTTTGTTCCAACAATTGTGAAACACCCTGTATATATATATATATATATATATATATATATATATATATATATATTTATATATATATTTATATATATATATGCTTTATATATATATATATATATATATATATATATATATATATATATATATATATATATATATATATATATATATACATATATAAAGTATACTAGCAGGGGTACGCGGCATTGGCCGGGTTTAAATTCTACCATAATCACCATCACTACTATCACCACTACTACTACCATCATCACCATCATCAATCACTACTACCACAATCATCACAATACTACTACTACATTAATCACCGGCCTCGACCTCCCTGTGCCTCATTTTTTTATGTGTTTTATGTTTTAAAGAGACAATGAACGGAGGAAGGAAAAACACAGATACAACAAAAATGGTCCATGTGCCTAAAGGCATCCTCCATTCATAAAATGTTTGTAACAACTGGATTTAAACTGTTGTAGATTGTAAGCTTGTGGAAAGCATCTCGAGGGATGTGAATTCCAAAGAGTAGTAGTTCTGGGGATAAATGAATTCTGATAAGCAGAAGTTCTGCATTGTAGAGGAGAAAGTGTAAATTCATGGGCGCTCTCAGCTGCCCTAGTTCTATGGGGAAAGATGTGGAGAGGCGGCACAATTGAAGCAAGTTCCTCGGAACAATTGCTGTGAAAATATCTGTAGAAAAATGCAAGGGATGCAACGTTTCTTCGTATGGATAATGTAGGAAGGTCCTGTGTGATTGCAGGGTTATTGATTAATCTAATAGCTTTATTTTGAATTTTGTCCAACTGCCTCAATGCAACCACTCCACTTCCACTCCACAGAGGTGAACAGTAATCCATCTGACAACGCACATGACTTTTATATATTACGGCCAACTGCTCGTCAGTGAAGAATTCTCGAACTCTGTACAGGAGTCCCAGTTTTTTAGAGGCATTCTTAGCAATGCTTCTAACATAATGTGTCCAGCTCAGGTTAGTAGTTAATGTTACACTGAGAATGTCAATACTAGGGGAAGTGGGAATATTTACATAATTAAAAAATATATGGGAGTCAGTGAGATTCTGTCGGTTAGAAAATTTAATGTACTTGGTTTTCTGTGCATTAAAGGAAACTAGATTTTTTTGTCCCCATTCATTAATTCTAGAAAGGTCCTAATCTATCTATATGCTCAGGCCCAATCCCCATGTTGGGGGTAGCCGACTCAAGACAGAGCAAGAACAGGGAAAACACAAAAAGAACATAAAACAACAAATAAACACAGATAAAAAGCACCAACGCACACACATCCAGGTCACCCAGGAGAAGACCCAGAGACCAGGGTCACCAAGGTCGCTCCAGCACTCCCCCGGCCCCCCGACCACCCGGAGAGGTTCCGATCTCGGCAGGCAGACATGCAGCGGAGCCAAAGCCACAAGCCCTCCCACCACACTTCCAGGCGCACCCTTCATATTAATCGTCTCCCCGGGCCAGGAGCCTGATCTAGTCCAACTTGCGCCCGACCCCTTACTCCAAATGACCACGTGTTCACTCAATTATTCACAAGCATTCTCCATTCACTCCTGTCTACTACCACTTCCCCTGCCTGATCTATAGTCATTCCTCTATCATCCATAGCCTTTCTTACACAGTCTCTCCATCTCAATGGGGGTCTTCCTGCCCTTCTATCTCCCCTTGTACCTGACTCACATATTCTCTTTGTAAGCCTTTCATCTCCCATTCGTTCAACATGACCATACCAGCTCAGCACCCTTCTGTCCACTCTGGCAGACAAATGTTCCTGCTGCCCCACTCTCCTACGTATCTCTTCATTCCTCAATCTGTCTTTACGAGTAACTCCACACATACTCCTCAAGCAGCTCATCTCCATCACATCCAACCCTCTTTTCTCCTTTTTCTTCAGAGCCCATGTCTCAGCCCCATACATCACTGTTGGCACAACAATTCCTTGATACAGTGCACTTTTTACTTTCACTCCGAGATTTCTCGTCTTCCACATACTTCCCATTGCTCCGAAAACCTTCCTTCCTTCACACACTCTCTGTTATACCTCCACTCCTGCTTATCGTTCCTCCTAGATATTTAAAACACTCTACTTGTTCCAATATTTCCCCATCCAGCCTCACATCTAGATTCACCCTATGCTCTCCCCTATTACACACCATTACTTTACTTTTATTGACGTTCACCTTCAGTTTCCTCCTTCCACAAACCACACCACTAGAAAGGTCCTGGTTCAGAGAAATTGCAGTGTTTATTTTTGAATTTATAAGATCGGGTTGGGTGAAAGAATTGGTAAATGTGAAGGAACTGTGGAGTGTTGAGTCATCTGCGTAGGAAATGTATTGGATTATGAGTGGTAGATATGAGATCATTGATATGAATGAGGAACAGAGTTGGGGCCAAAACTGATCCCTGGGGAACACCAGCATTTATTGAGTTAAATTGAGAATAAAGGCCATCTACCATTACACATATTTTTCTGTTATGAAGATAAGAAGAAATTAGTGGAACTAATGATGCAAGGCCGTAGTGTGACATCTTCGACAATAAGGATTGATGCCAGACTCTATCAAATGCCTTTGATATATCCAGTGCTATTGTATGTGTTTCACCATGTTGGTCTGTAGCTTGGTTGATTTGATGTGTAAGAAGGCAAAGAATGTCTGCAGTTGATCGACATCATCTAAAACCATATTGCCTATCACTGATTAATTTATTATTCTCAAGATGCTTAATTATGTGATTATTTAATATAATTTCAAAGACTTTACCAGGAGTAGAAGTTATAGCTATTGGTCTGTAGTTTGATGGATCTGAAGAGGCACCTTTTTTAGGAACTGGATGGATGTTTGCTTCTTTCCAGGATACTGGGAAGCATGAGGTATGAGTACACAGACTGAAAACATTTGCCAATACAGGAGCGAGCGCCAAGGAGCAATTCTTAAGTACTATTGGAGGAATTTCATATGGACCAGGAGCTTTATCTACTGAGAGATTCTGCAAAATAGTTTTGACATGTCTGGTGTGGATCTTAAGTGAGGGAATTTAAGGCGAATTAAAATTAGGTACAGGGACATCTTTATTTAATTAATCTAAGGTTGAGTTGGTGGAGAAAATATCCGCAAGAAGGATAGCTTTACCTCGTGGGTCACTTACAAGATTGCCAGTCGGAGATTTTAATGGTGGAATGGATGAAACAGTAGTGAAGTTGGATCTGAATGAGTTAAGAGTAGACCAAAATAGTTTGTTATCATTTGGATTATTTAGAAGTTTATTTGCCTGCTTGTGGAGAAAGTTTGATTTAGTTAGATTTAATACGATTTTGGCATGATTTCTGATGTTTCTAAAGTAATTAAAGGCTTCATGTGTTTTTGATCTTGTGTATGCATTGTAGGATATTGCTTTTTGTTCAGTTACTCTAGCACAATTATGGTCAAACCATTTAGGTGAATTAGATCTTTTACTGTACTTTTGATGATGAATAAAAGTTTCCATTCCAATGTTTATAAAATCTTGTATGTGGCTCAAGGTGGAGTGTGCATCATTAGAAAAAAAAGAGGTCCAGGGAATATCAATAAAGACATCTTGAAGAACCTCCCAGTCTGCCCTATCGTAATGCCATTTAGACACCAAAACAGGTTCAGAGTGGGAAGGTGTGGTAGGTGATAGACAGGTGGCCTGTATCAGATAGTGATCAGAAGATCCAAGCGGGGACCTCACTGTAACACCATAATTTTCTAAATTGGTTGTTAAAAATAAGTCCAGTAGGTGGGAATTATGATCAGGATTATCTGGTACACGGGTGAGATTTCGGCCGCTAAATTACCTCCGATTTTGGATCTGACCTCATCCGTAACCCCTTTATGGGGGGCTGCGAACAACTTTCGTTCCATACACCTTTTCGATCGGAGGCCTCCTTCTGCCCCAAACGGCCATTGTTTTAATTTGTTTTGCAATTTCGGCTTCGAAACGCCCTCCGATCGTGGCCTCGCCCCCTCGATGACCTGATCCAGGTCAATTGACACCCACATGCAAAGTTTCAGCTCCCCAGGTCCAAAACTGCGGCCGCCTATTAAGAACACACAGACAAACAGACACACGAACTGATTTAATAATTATGTTCTATCCAACAACCAACTATACTCCTAAAATCGATTAATGAAATATTACAAACACATGTGGCAGTCCGTGGATTCGAACCCAGGACGCTCACACCGAATATCAACACCTTATGCATTACACCACGAAGGCAGTTAAAAAATGGTTGACACTGCCTACGATTTATTATGCAACTTCGAATCCTGCATATCAATCTAAGCATGTACACACATCCCAACTGCAACTCACGTAGGCTATGCATATATGAATGGAAAGAGCAATTAATGGGGCCTTAACCACTAGGGAAGGCCTCTCGATAAATTACTCCTGAACCAATATAAATTATTATGTTCTATCCAACAACCAACTCTACACCTAAAATCGATTAATGAAATATTACAAACACATGTGGCAGTCCGTGGATTCGAACCCAGGACGCTCACATAGATATGCATATACAGTATATATATACAGTATATACAGTATATATATATATAAAAAAACAAAAAAAATATAGGTGAATGAGGGAGACAAAAGGCATAGCTGCCTGCAGCGAGTGCCACCCCCAGATTTCAAAGAGTGACAGGGCCGAAATCAAGTGACGTTCGAGCTAAAATGCCTGGACACACAGAGTTTGAAGCAATTTAAGTCATAGGAAGAGGTAAAGACTGATTCTGGAATAGAGCTCCAGAGCTCAGCAGTTGAATAGAAGAAAGTCTGAGAATAGCGTTTCACTCTTGGGTTGGAGAGTTGCACAGAGTAGGGGTGGGATTGTGTTGCAAGGCGGGTACTATGTATTTACGTAGAGGAGGTGGTATACACTGGGAAAGCTCCGAGGAACACTGATTATTGTAGTAGCGATAGAATAGCGAGAGAGATGCAACATTGCGGCGAAGAGAGAGAGATTGCAGAGAGTTGGTGAGTGGACGGGAGTTAATGATACGAAAGGCTTTCCTTTCTACTTTATCTAGGAGTGCGGTGTAAGAGGATGCTCCTCACACATGTGAACAATACTCAATACAAAGACGCACTGTGCCCCTGTACAGAGCAAGAAGCTGCGCAGGGGTAAAGAACCTATTGAGGCGGTTGAGCACACTCAGCTTCTGGTAGGCCGCCTTAGCGAGACTGGTAATATGGTCCCTCCAAGTGAGAGCAGAAGAAAAAGAGACACCGAGAACATTGAGAGAAGATGAAGGGTTGATTTTTGTATTGTTGAAGAACAAGGGATAGTCCTCTGGAGGTTCCTGACAGGTAGTAAAATGGATAAATTGAGTTTTGGAAGCATTAAATGCAACAAGGTTTTCTTTACCCTAATTGGAAATAGTAGCTAGATCAGAAGATAAGCATTTTATGGCTTCATTACGCTTACTTTTGAGGGACTGCTGGCTGGGGCGTTCTGGAAAAGTAATTGAGTGGTGTAAGGTAGAGTCGTCTGCATATGAATGGATGGGACTGGATGTACAGTTGAGAAGATCATTTATTAAAATTTAAATTAGAAAGAGAATAGGAGATAGGACAGAACCCTGAGGAACACCGGAGTTGATAGAATGAGGAAATGAGCGATGGCCGTCCACAACCGCAGCTATGGAACGGCTGGAAAGGAAATTAGAGACAAAGGCACAGATGGAGGGACAGAAACCGCAGGAGGGCAGTTTGGAAATTTAAGATTTGTGCCAGACTCTATCGAAGGCGTTCGATGTGTCTAGTGCAACATATATATATATATATATATATATATATGTATATATATATACTGTAATTATATATATATATATATATATATATATATATATATATATATATTTTCTTTAATACATACGAGGTTGAAAGAAATGGCAATTTCTGCGTTGGAAATTTTATTATTCAAAGTTTCCAGGTCTCTGATGAGTTTTAAGGTAAACAGGAAGGGTATATATAGAGGGTGGAGGATCAGAGGAGGCGGAAAACAGATGTAAGGCTTGGATATATAAAGCTTCGAGTATAGGTAATCTCCTTGGGTCACTTTCTTTATCGAGTATGGTGGTGTGAGGTGAGGGTGGTTAGGGGTGAGATAGTGGTCTTTGATGGCTCCAGCCTGAAGGTGAAGAGTTAACCGACGTGAAAGACGAGTCTGCGTCATACCAATATAGGAATGAGGTCCACAGTCCTCATAATTACAGGTATGTTGGTAAATGACGTGATCGTCGGTCATCAGGCTCTTTATCTTGGTGGAGGCTGGTTTGTTGCGGAGAACGAGGTTGGAGGTCTTGGGGGATTTGTAATAAATTATTAATTTGATTTTGTTTTCCGGGTTGGTTGGGTGGACATGCTTGGAGATTATTTCTTTTAAGACGGCCTCGTCATTTTTGTGTTCAGAGGACATGTAATTGCGGTAGAAGATCTTAATTTCATTGGGGGGGTCAATGTTGGGAGGGCTTTGGGTGTACCATTTTTCAAGATGGTGGTTGATGGTGCTGGAGATGTCGGAGTTGGAGTATCCGTTATTTACTAAAACTTGGGATAGTCTTTCTAGTTCCTGGTGGGTGTCGGCCCAGGTAGAGCAGTGCGTGAGGGCTCTCCTAACATAGGCGGAGATGGAGGATAGAAGATAACGGCGGGGGCATTCACTATCACCGTTGAGGCATTGTCCTGTGTTAGTTGGTTTAATGTAGACGGTGGTTTTGAACCCATGGTCGTTCAGAGCTACGAGGATGTCGAGGAAGGGGAGTTGTCCATTGTTAGATTTTTCAAAGGTGAAGTTAAGTCCGGAGGAGGTCATGAAGCGACGCTGGAGTTCCTGTAGTTCGTGGAGGTCCTTGATTTGCACGAAGATGTCATCCACGTATCTACAGTAGACGGCGGGTCGTTGGGCAGCCAGGAGCTCTTCCTCGATGGTACCCATGAAAAAGTTCGCAAAAAGAACTCCTAGGGGGCTGCCCATCGCCACACCGTCTATCTGCTTGTACATGTTGCCCCGGGGGCAAAGGAAGGGGGCCTCCTTGGTACATAGCTCCAGTAGTGTTTTCAGGGCCTTCTCCGGGATGTCCAGAGTAGGTGTATCAGGGCAATGATAAATTCGACGTAGAATCATGTCAATGGTCCTATCCACTGGCACGTTGGTGAACAGGCTTTCTACGTCGAGAGAGGCGATTGTGTGGTTGTTGTTACGGGGGGCGTCTCGTAAAATTTCCAAGAAATCGTGGGCTGAGTTAAGGTTGAATTGGCTGGGCACGTAGGGGGTGAGGAGGTTGTTCAGGGCCTTGGCGACACCAGAGACCTGGAAACTTTGAATAATAAAATTTCCAACGCAGAAATTGCCATTTCTTTCAACCTCGTATGTATTAAAGAAAATTTATTACCTGGCTTTACCAACATATATATATATATATATATATATATATATATATAAATGTTTCTAGTCTCTCAGTGGGGATCGAACCATCGACCATCAGAACGATAGCCGACGCTTAATCAATTACACCACGGCAGTCTAAAAGACACTCAGCCTTCTATCCTATTTATGTTTGGGAGAAGGGAAACCCACTAGGCGAATATATTTCAATTCAAACCTAGTTGTAGGATCCATATTTCCAGAATACCATACACGGATTAAAGCGTCATATGTTTGTCATGCAACTTCCTTGAATGAGATTTCCTCTCCTGTTAATGCTATAATTACATGATTTTGCTGTATCGAACAACTATTGTAATGTCTTAGCCCATTTGTTGGTATAAATAAACAATCAATTAATTATTATTATTATTATTATTATTATTGTGACATGAACATTGATAAATGTCTCTTCCAATAGCCATTTACCATCACCAATAAGGCCAGTATGTTTAATAACTTAGATTAAAAAAAAAAAAAAAAAAAAATCATGGCGGAAGCACGACACATGAAGTTGCAACGGCAAATTGTATTGGAATTTTAAAGTCGCTTCAGGTTAATGAATTACCGTATTTTGAGGATGTTGTGTAGTGTACCATGTATTACTATAGTCCATTCACTATCGGTAGGCCAGAAATCGTGACTCCTAACCTCAGTAACTCGAAATGGGCTAGAGCAAATGGGATGTAATTTGCCACATAATATTCCCCAGCTGACTCATCCCAAATGGTAGAAAGATTAGTCTGATTACTCTAGTCGTTTATGAGTTATAGAGGTTAGTGGTCAAGAGTTTTGGCCTATCAATAATTAACAGGGTATAGTATGCATTACATTAGTATGAATTTTATACAAAGTTCCCATCAGCATTTCTCAGTTATTTTGAAGATTTTGTAGTGAAATGTGGTGCTAATTATATAAACTTGGACTTAATATGATGCAGAGACATGGTTTCATATTGTTCTATTAAGTATCGAGAAATTAGGGATTCAATACCGTCAGATGAAATGAAACTGAGTATACCGTATATACCGGCGTATAAAGAAACATTTCTAAGCCTTAAATACACTCCAAAACCATGGGTGGTCTTGTACAAAGAATATAATTTCAATGCAAGTGAATTTGGAGCGCCGAGATTCATCAGCTGATTTTCCGAGTGACCAAAATCGCCGAAATACGATCATTTAATCATAGGTACTATATACATAACAGTAGGTTATGTATACTTAACCTAATTAATTCTTCATAATATTTCATAATAAACTTATATAACACGAGTTATAAGTTCAAACATAGACTACAGTGGTTCAAATTAAAAGTCAGTGCACTGGAACCATTACCGAAACACGTGTTGTGTGTGTTATTGTGGTGTGGTTATGTCGAGTGTGTATGTGAGGCATAGTTATTTCAAAAGGCCCTGGCTAAGCTGTATTTCAGGGACGTTCGAATGGGGCGAACGTTTTAAAATTTCAAAAGGAATGGTGCTAAACATGACGGAGAAAGGGGTTTAGAATAAAATCCTTCAAGTGGAAATCTCCCCTTAAATCAACAAATGATAACTCGAATTAGAGGAAACAAACTATCGTGGATTCACGATAGTTAGTGGTATAACATACGTTTTCTATGTATCATACCCTATATACCAAGGATAATAGAAGTAAGGATAGAGCTCATAAAGGAGCTCCCAATTGATCCCTAGTCTTGACCAAGCACCCCTGAAGATTGCTCTGCCATCGGTGGTACATCGTCTGCACACTTACAAATGTCACTGGGAGCTGCCAGATGGCGTGGCGGCAGATACAAACATGGTATCAAAACAACACGGTCACAGGCTCACAGGTGTGCTGTTTATGGAAAATACAAGGCGGAAGCAAAGGAAGTTCATATATCACTTCTTTCAGAAAGGTAAGGTGAAGTGCTTAGTCACAAGTAGAGGGTATCTACGAGTATACAGTATATAGTATACTCACATACGAGTATACAGTATATCATGGCTGACTGAATACAAGATTTCAGAGACATCATCTTGGTAAATAGCTGACCCATGAATGCTGGCATTTGTATCATTATAGATGTTTGTTATGGCTCATGAACCTTGACATCAATCTGAAGACGAAAACACCTGATCAGCTGAACAAGCCCCGTGTTGTGTGAAGCAGCCACTTTTAAGATGACCAGTATAGCGGGGTTGGCCGTCTGACGTCTGATGCTCAACAATGTACAGATGTTTTAAATAATATAAATAAATATCGTAATCTGTTCACGTTGTATTATATGCCATTCACTTGATCGGTTATCTTTAATGTAAGACATACCCTTAATGTTATGTTCTTAGTTTGTGTGGAGTGTGAGGTTGGAATTACTTGCTTATAGAATATTATTCTTAAATACACAGACAAACAATAAACGGTAGTGGAGAAATTCCCCTAGCATTGTATTGTGCTGCAGTTCGACCTGAATAGTAAACATGCAACATCGAGAGAAAATATATTTATAAACATGTAGCCTATAACATGATACAAAAGATGTGTTCCACACTTGATAATGTTGTTGCTGAAGGGATGTGTAGCCTATTTTTTAGTGTATGACGTGTATGGGTAGAGCTGCAGAAACATATATTACTCGAGAGAAAGTCACTGGGATGATTGCTGTGGTTGTCTCGCATATTCCTTCGTGAGAGATAATTGTGTATCGTATCGGTATGTCTTTATTTACTCCTCACCAATTAAGCAGTGTATGTAATATGAGGACCTGTATGATTCACAGTGTGTGTGTGTTTGATTATTTACTTTTCAGTAAACTTACGATCACTATGGGGAACATATATGGACGAAATCCATACAGGTACTGATACACATTTAAATGTAAGGAACAAAATCAATACAAGATATAGACGTTGAGTAACCTACATATATAACAAATGTATTATATTAGATAAAGTATTTTATACTGAAAAAGGTAAAAATGCTGCACAAATACTAGATTGTATACATGGAATGTAGCACAATATATTTAGTTGTAATATATGGACTATAATTATTGTAGGACAATCATGATAATGACAATATGGGGATCACAATTAAAACATCATGAGTGACAACAGTATCCTACTATTTAGATATAGGCCTATAAGAGCTATTATGAAATGTGAAACATGACGAGATATTGAGTATTGCAAGCGGTAGCGTGTAGATATTAGAAACTATATAGTTATAGCTCGAATATAACCGTTTTCTAAAGAACGATACATTCTCTATTGAGGGGTATAAACTGTATAGTTACTGTTCGAAATTAACCGTTCTCTATTGGAGGGTGCTTGACGTTAGATGGGGTAAGTATCAGGGGCCTACAACCAAAAGCATAGAGTCGCCTCTCCTTTTATACTCTCCTTGCTATATACAGTATGTACAGTATGTAAGTATGTAAGCTTGACAGTAAGTATGTAAGCTTAATAAGTTAAATAAGGCCTATTATACGAAAGTATAGTATTTACGAGTCTTTAGGAATGCATATATGATGATTATCATATAACCATGTCGTAATATTAAAAATGTGGTACGATATTTACCGCTAGACATTCGCTACAGACTTAGAGGTATCCGCTAGATTAGTAGCACAGGCGATTATGTGTCTAGCGAGACGCCGACGCGTCAGGTCAGAGCTCCTTTGTCCATCGTCGAGGCAACAGCAACGCTACCTCCACTCTTAAGTTCACCGCGACCCTCGTTCCGGCTTTCATCCAGCTCTCATCATATAACTTCATCCAACTGACAGACAGACCGACAAGCTAAGCCATATTATCATGATTTAATCTCTTCAGCATTATTTAACCTATTCCCTATTTTGTTAAGGTGCACCCTCGTGGTCCCTTCGATGTAAACAACCAATAGTGTTCGAGAAGTAGCCATTTGCCTACCATCCATCAATACTTCTACATTACCTAACGACAACCTTTCTATGGTGATTTAATAGCGAGTTACACTCCCGGTATTTGTTATTCATTTACATTTTATATGAGCGGAGGTTTTCAGTCTACTGTAGGTAGAGTAAACTCAGCTTCTTTAAATCCGCCATGTTGGTGCCCAGACCCGAGACTTTGACCCACAATTTAAATTTCTTATAGTTAGCTAGGTATTATGTGCAAGGGCAATGTTGTGGGAGGTTGCAGATCGAAGGATCCTGGGGGAGTAGGTCTTGGGTTTAACCGGGAGCAGATGGTAGTGGCCGAAGTAGACCGCATTGCGATATTCGGGCACTCCTACGTGACCCGCCTGAGCGCAGCAGACCAGGGCCCTGTGGATTACAGGGGAGCGAGCGGGGATCGGCAGTTCAAGTTCAGATACTTTGGGGTGCCAGGGGCTAGCATCGATAGTCTTAAGTCCTCCGATGAGTGGGGTAGGCTGGTATTTTACCGGCCTCTTTACACGTATTTACTCATCGGGGGCAACGACATAGCCCCCGACGCCGATCCTTGTGCTCTAGCTGTAGCCTTGGGGGACCTGGCTCTGGCTGTGGAGAGGGAAACGGGAGGCAAATGTATTCTGCTTTCCCTGGAATACCACTCTAGGGTGAGGGGCATGACAGTGGCGCAGTACAACCAAATCAGAAATTCGGTTAATAGAACCCTGCGTTCAAGGCTGGACGTTACACGCCACCGTTTTTTGTCTGTCTCCTCTAAGCCGCAGGATCTAGATCTAGATGGTGTACATTTAGACCTGGATACAAATTGGATCCTGCATGATAAGGTCACAGGCATGACCAAACGTTGGCTAGAGCATGATGCCGGGGTAGTAAGCCTGCGACTCCCGAGATCCTGCTTCCCGCCCATCATCTTCCCCCAGTAAATTATCCTCTTTCTTTCTTTTTGTTTCCTTTATTTTTTGTTTACCCTGTATTTGTTTCCCTAAT
This sequence comes from Paralithodes platypus, assembly GCA_032716605.1. Taxonomy (NCBI): domain Eukaryota; kingdom Metazoa; phylum Arthropoda; class Malacostraca; order Decapoda; family Lithodidae; genus Paralithodes; species Paralithodes platypus. The sequence goes on along the minus strand of CM064571.1, from coordinate 5,084,374 downwards.
TTCATTATTATTTACTATTTTTGACTTAACCCGTGGAGCCCCGGCTAGTTTTGTAATGTTTGCGCACCAGAACCCGGCCGGTTTTCAAAAAATGGTTTTATTCCAGAAACAATAGCGAATGGGTTAGGAACGAAGGAAAAACCACGAAAAACCGCTCAAAAAGCTTTAAAAATGGTCCTACAGAGCCCCCGGATTTTACAAGAGTAAAAAATTGAAGGCAATTATCCCCAAAAAACAGGTTATTGTGCGCTCGCGCGCACGCACGTGGACTTTGAGAGTTTTCAACCATCGGCACGGTTGCGTGGGATACGTACACAGTTCCCATACAAATCTGAGCCCTCTTGAGTGGCTACACCTGAGGTTACGGTCGGCGCAATTAGGGTGACGCGTCAGGCGCGTCTCTGGGGCTGTGCATTACATACATCGCCGACGCGTCAGACGCGTCGCTGGGGCTGTACGGGTTAAGATTGACCAACCATCACATATTTACTTAATTGTTTTGTTGTTTCATCCTATCATATCCCAACCTCTCATGATACTGTGTAAGGTAAGCTGTTTATATAGTCATTTCTACCTTTTAAATTAATGACGTTAGTCTGTGAAGGGTAGGCTAATATAAGTACAGTATTGCATTTGAGGACTAAAAATGTAGGTTCATATGACAATTAACAAAAGGTGTGCTTATGTTTCACGATTGCGGCTTATTATAGAGGTCCATATTGGCTGACGAAGGGTTAGGCTAATTCGTGTACATTATTTAATGGCTAGTAAATCAGAAGATAAATCAGCTAAAACTATGTCTATCACAGTTTGGAAGAACCAGAGAGGGGCTTTGAGGGATGTCATTACTAGGCTAACGTCCGATATGGAAGACTTTATTGCTAGTGCAACTCCTGAATAGCTAGAAGCCAGGTTAGAGTACCTACAAACTACCTATGATCGTATAGTTACCCTGAGTGAAAGTATTGTATCGGAGTTAGAAGGCGAGTCAGATATTCATGCAGAGTATGAGCAGCGCGCTATCCATGATGTTGCCAATTTAGAGGCAATACATTTACTGTGCAGGGCGGTAAGGAAAACCGAGATAACCCCGACTAGCAACGCTGCCAAACATACAGATCCCCGCCGTGAAGTAAACTTGCCCAAATTAAACTTACCAAAATTCAGGGAAAACTTAACCGAGTGGTTGGCATTTTGTGACGTTTTCAAATCGACCGTGCATGATTCAACTCTTGAGGATGTACGAAAGTTCCATTACCTTAAAGGCCAACTAGAGGATGAGGCCTTGCATTTGGTAGAAGGTTTTTCCATCATAGGTGAGAATTATGATAGTGTTGTAGAGTTATTAAAAGCGACGTATGGAGACACTGACCAGCTCAAGGTAGCCCACGTGAACACCCTGTTGAACCTAGCACAGCCTAGGTACAGGGTTGATGAATTGACAAAGTTCAGGGCTGACATGGAGTGTCACACAAGGTCATTAGATGCGTTGGGTGTAACCTCACAAGAAATGCTTGTCATAATATTAAGGCAGAAATTACCTCTAGCTATTCTAGATAAAGTTTGTACCTTTGATTTGGAGGAGTTAAAAGCGTCATTTAGCAAGGAGATTAGCAACATACAATAGGACAATGGTAGGACAGTGGGTGGGTCAGAAGGGGCAACAATAAGGGGTTCAATTAATATGATGGTAGGATCTAAGGAGAAGGTCGAAGAGTCACGCAAGAAACCACAAATGTAATGTAGGCTATGCAACAATCCCAACCATAAATGTCTAAGCTGTACCAAATATCAAACTAATGAAGCCAAATTAGCTCAAGTAAGGAAACTAAAACTGTGCAAGGATTGTTTAAGTAAGGACCATGGTATGCAGGGTAAGTGTACTGCTTCCTATTTGAGGCCCTGTCGCAACTGTGAGGGCCATCACTTTGACAAATTGTGCCCAACAGGTAGTTTAGTCAAGGAGGAAAAGGTAGGGGGTACTGCAACACTAATGATAGGCAGTAGGAAAGACACCACCATTTTACCCACAATCAAGATACCCATAGAGGGTTATGGCAGGACATAAGTCTGTCGGCTACTCTTAGACCAGGGCTCACAACGATCCTTCATAAAGAGGTCGGTGCTGGACGGTTAAAAATACTGTGTAGTGAGACCCTTAGGTTGCAAGGTTTCACAGGAGTGACCGACAGTAAAGACTACGAAGTTGTTGAAGTTGCTTACATCTACCGTAAGAAGAAACACTTCTTACAGTGTGTGGTACATGAACTCCCAGACTATCAATCTGTAGGAATTCACAAAGTAGAGCATGCACTTCGTAGGAAAGGTATTTACCTGTCTGATCCCGTAGGTGACTTGAAGAAGGTGCACATACTGTTAGGAGCAGATTATTATTATGATGTAGTACACCCTGGATATAAAAGAGAGAGGGGAGTGATCTTGATCCCCACTAAGTTTGGCTACTGCATGAGCGGTACAGTCCAAACTACCCAGTCAAATGTTCTGGTTGACACGGTATCCGTGTTGAGGATGAGCACGACCACGGCAGAAGAACTCATTAAAGATGAGTCTCACATTGATGACCCAAAGTTAGCTGCTGAGTTCGATCTAGAAAGACTGTGGAAACTCGACCACATAGGGATTAAACCTGTGGAGAATGACTGTGAATTGAACATTACGATTGAGAAGTTCTCAGAATCTATGCGTTACTTGGCCACAGAAAAACAATACGAGGTTAGTCTACCCTGGAAACATGAGAATATTAGTTTGCCCACAAATTATGGTTTAGCGTTGGGTAGGTTGCGCGCCTTGCAGCGGAAACTAGCCCACGAACCAAGCACCTACAAGGCTTATAACGAGATTTTTTAAAATGATCTCAACCGAGGGTCCTATACTAACATATCGGTTTAACCCTTCTTTAACCCTTTCACGCACATATGACGCAGAGGTTGCCAGATTAGCAATAAAAAATAGAGTTCTCTCACTCTTATAATTACCTATCCAAATTAGTTTTCTGCCCACAGCTAACTCAAAGACAACTGCAGAGGTTGAAGTATCTAAACTAAAGGTTTTTAAATACCCCTGATGGTAACAAAGGCTTTAAAGTATCCCTAACAGGCTCAAAATTGCGTCATATGTCGGAGAGGGTTAACGGGGCCCGACTTAAGTCCGTATATAAAAATCTGGACTATGTGGCGGGGCCCGACTTAAGTCTGTGTGCAATTTTGGCGCAATATTGGCTCTGAGAGAGAGACGAGCGACGGGAGGAGCGTAAGTTACCTCATTACCGCTCGCCAGGGCCGCCATGGGTCTACTGACATGTAATCCACACTACTCCACCCTCCCTCCCTCGCTACACACATAATTATGTAACGAAATGACCGTATTTTAGCGATTTTGCCCTTCGGTTGCACGATCGTTGCAAGACAACCAGTAATCATAGAAGGATGGTTCTGGTGTCATTGGAAAGCTCAATTGATGCCCTTTCAGGGATACATAATTGTATTACGCTCTGGCTCTTGTTTATGCATGAAAAAGAGCATGGAAACAACGCCATTTATGGTAAAAAAAAAACGCTGGGCGGCACGGTGAAATATACTCCACCAGCCGCTCTTTGAGTGTTAATGTAGTCTTGTTTGGCGCTACGTGTTCACAATTTTTATTAAACGCGACCATTAAAAAACATCTTGATGATTCTGAAGAAAACACGACTGAACTCACTCGCGGATTATACATAGACAATTTGCAGGGGTCTAGTGATAGTGAAAAGGAACTAGTCGCAAACTATAGGCAGGCTAGTAGGTTATTCACTGAGGCCCATCTGTTTCTCCGCGAGTGGGTTTCAAATTCTGTGTTGCTTCAGGATAGTCTAATTATTGATGGGGTAGCTTCTGATAACCAAGAATATGCCAGAATCTTGGGGATGATATAGCAACCAGGGAAGGACACACTTATTTACCGGAACAAAGATTACAATAAAGTTACTAAACAGACAGGGACGCACACAAAACGTAGTCTGTTGAGTAAGGTCGCGCAATTCTTTGATCCTTTGGGTTTAGCATTATCTGTCACCATCAGAGCTAGGATTCTAATACAAGAAATATGGAGATGCAACGTGGGGTGGGACGAACAGGGTAGGTCCTTGCTAGAAGAATATAACACCCTATGTACAATAGAGTTACCGCGCCAAGTGGCCGCATTTGGACCCGTGTCTTTACATGCATTCTGTGATGCGAGTGCCACAGCATACGGAGTACCTATTTATTGTATTACCTCATTTGGGATTCATTTACTCACCGCCCGGGCTAAGGTTGCACAGTTAAAGGGGGTCACAATTCCCAAATTGGAACTAACTGCCATGCTGCTATTGGGGCGTTCGGTTAACCATGTACACACTTCATATAATAAGGAACTGCAACTAAGGGCAGTGCACGTATGGTGCGATAGCCAAATTGCACTAAGCTGGGTGCATAGTTAAAGGACATTGCCTGTCTATGTGCGCAATAGGGTGGATGAAATATGATCCCTACTACCAAACGCCATCTATCATTATGTACCAACCAAGGAAAACCTCAGTGACTTGATAAGTAGGGGAGTAACGGCGTCCAAATTAAATAAGTCCGACCTGTGGTGGCAAGGCCCAAAATGGCTGCTCCACGAAAGGGATGGGGTTGTCTGGATTGCCGAGGTTGAGTTAGCTTTGCCTTTAGAAACGGTGACAGCCGTCATTTCACCGACATCAACACCGAGTCCTATTATAGAGTGGGTAAGGATCGGTGGGTACAATAAATTAGTAAGGGTCGTAGCTTGGGTGTTGCGTTACATCACCAACATAAAGGTCAAGCTACAAGGACGACTCTGCAATCTGGGTCAAAGCTTAAATGCAGAAGCAATAAAAGCAGCTGAGATAACACTAATTAGATGGATTCAAAGGGAATCCTTCAGTCAGGAATTTGAATCCATAAGAAGTTCTGGTATGAATAAAATGCCTAACATTGTGCGTCAACTAAGGCTACACCTGAAGAATGACATTACTAGATGTGTGGGACGTCTAAAGTGGTCAGGTGTAGATGACTGTGCCAACAATCCCATCCTGATGCCAGCAACACACCATGTTACCGATCTACTGGTACAACGCATACACGAGAAAGTAATGCACTACGGGGTCCACCACGTTATTTCTAAATTGCGTCTCAACTGGTGGATATCCAGAGTTCGACAGGTAGTTCGACGAGTAGTCAAAAGGTGTGTGGTGTGCCGTAGACTAAAAGGAAGACCATTTAAGACTGGATCTGCTCCACCCTTGCCAGAGTGCTGCGTTAATCATCTAGAACCCTTCAGAGTTACAGGACTAGACTATACTGGCACACTGAGAACTAGGGAACTGGACAAGGTTTATGTGTTGCTATTTACTTGTGCCACTTCTCGTGCGATACATTTAGAACTCTGTGACAATATGTCTTGTGAAGAGTTTATGCTGGCATTAAGGAGATTTTGTGCACATCGTTCTTTCCCTCATTTGATTCTTAGCGACAATGCTCCCACTTTTCTTCAAGCTTCCAGGTACTTGAAAGATATTAACGTCGATCCAACAGTTGTTGCTTACTTGGGAGAGCGGAAGTGCAAATGGAAGTTCATACCAGTCAAAGCGCAGTGGTTTGCTGGATTGTGGGAATGGTGTATAGGCATCGTGAAGTCAGGCTTACTGGCGGTTGCAGGACGCGCCTTGTTAAAAAGGAGCGAACTAGTAACTGTGCTCACTGAAGTCGAGGCAGTTGTTAATGATCGTCCTCTCACCTATGTATATACCGACCTGCAAGAACCACTGCCACTAACACCAGCACATTTGCTCTACGGCAAGCCGTTGACTGCATTTCCTACTGATTTGCAGTCTCAGGCAGAGTTAGAGGACCCTTCAATGTTCACCAAAGCTGCGGTGTCCCGACGGTACCAATATATTTCTAGGGTTATCGGTGATTTTAAAAAGAGATGGGTGAATGAATACTTATTGGCACTGCGTGAGAGGACATCTAAGATTGCTGGTCATCCATCAGCACCCTCTCTAGGCGAGATACTGTTCATCCAAGATGAAAATCCTAGATTGTACTGGAAGTTGGGCCGCGTTGTGGAGGTGTACGAGGGCGAAGGCTCAGTAGGGCGAGTAGCGCTGCTCAAGACAGCTACTGGGACTACAGTTTGTCCGGTCGCACGACTGTACGCTATGGAGCTTGGCTCTTCTACACATGAGGAAGCTCCACCTCATGATGCTGGATCCGAGGAGGCTAACTTAGTCGATCCACCACAACCCGTTGGGGATACGCCTCAGATCGGGACTAGACCCAGACACGCAGCCCGTGGCGCCGGTGATATGTGGCGACACAAGATTGCTTCTGGGCAACTCTAGATATAAGGTGGGGTTCAGGTATTGTGTTTGGGGGGGGGTGGGGGGGGGGAGGGGGGGGGGGGGTGGGGGGGGGGGGGGGGGTGGGGTGGGGGGGGGGGGGGGGGGGGGGGGGGGGGGGGGGGGGTGTATCGTGGATTTACGATAGTTAGTGGTATAACATACATTTTCTATGTATCATACCCTATATAGGCCTACAGTATGTACAGTATGTAAGTATGTAAGCTTGACAGTAAGTATGTATGCTTAACCCAGCGAGCACGCGCAGTGTGTAGTGAACACCACAGTTCAGGGCGGCAATATTAAGCTCCAATCATGCCTTTAATTGTAATTTTATGATAAATATCGTTATTACTTATTCATATGCGCCTATTTTACCTTTAACCCTCTCACGTTTTTTATGCAATTTTGAGCCTATTAGGGATACTTTAAAGCCTTTGTTACCATTAGGGGTATTTAGAAACCTTTAGTTTAGTTACTTCAACCTCTGCAGTTGTCTTTGAGTTAGCTGTGGGCAGAAAACTAATTTTGGAGGGGTAATTATAAGAGTGAGAGAACTCCATTTAGTATTGCTAATCTGGCAACCTCTGCGTCATAAAAACGTGAAAGGGTTAATATGAAGATAGTAACCTGTAACAACAACAATAAAACAGGTCCTGATGTGGCGGCGTCTACGCCGTGGGACCACCTACCATAGCTGCCGACCCTCCACGGCCAGAGACAAGATCAAAGACCAGTGGAGGACAACCGGATGCCGGCCGCGGGGAGCAGTTTCGGGAGCCAAACCGTCACAACCATCCCCTGCCGGGGCTGTTCGGCCAGGCAGATTAGGGAACAACAACAACAACAACAATAAAACAAGTGGGAATATCATTTGGATGGTCAAAATCGCGAATTGTTAATGAGCGGTTCATTCATCAAATGTGAGCCAGCCTGCCTCACACACTCTTCTCTCGAGGGTTGAAGCAGTACTGAGCAACTCCCCCACACCCAGTCTCTACCTTACGTAACACACACATGATCACAGCCTAGGATCGGTTTGAGATGCTTACTCGAACATATACCAATGAATAAGAGAATAACAGGGAAAATAGGTGATAATTGAGGGGGGGGGGGGGGGGCGAAAGGGGGAAAGGAGGGAATAAAACTAGATAAAAAAAAAAAAAAAAAACATTTGTCTTGCCATTTAGGTAAAACAACGTTGAAAATCATAGCACTGCAGCAAATGATAAACTCCTTCAGAAATCCCCATAGCACATGTTCTATGTGATCAAACAACTCACAAAAGGTGCATCTGTAGTTTCTATAAAACACATTTTATATATTTTGTGTATTTGTTCGATTTAGGTGATTACGGATTCAGGCGAATATATTTATAGAAAATTACAACTTTGACGACATATTGTGAAAAAAAAAAATTACTAGAGTAAATTGGCTTTATAGGCCTTTTAGTGTTTTTAATTACCTTTCCAATGGTATATACACCATTCCTATAGGTCCAATAATAACTGTAGAATAACATCCGATAGTGCGGCAATATAGGTTCTGAGAAAAACAGGTGAAAGTCTAAGGTAATTAGGGGAACATTTTTACTTTTGTTTTTTTAGATTTACAATATTTTACGCAGGAACATGGCAAAGTAAAAGATGAAGCGTATGGGAGGTTGTAGAGTAGCTTACGCTCTTTCGATTTATATAGGTATGCTCCTCGTATGACCAGTAGTTACTGAGCATGTTAATTTCAAAGTTCGCTATATAACGTTTTTAGAATTACAGGAAAAGTTTGGAAAACATAAAAAAAAACTATTTCCAATGGGTTTTCACTAATAACATTTCACTGGCTTATGAAGGGATGTTGACTCTTGTTGAATAAACACCTATTGGTATTTTCAGGATTTCGAGTTTTTTAAGCCTAAATTAACCGGTCGGTCCCCTTAAGAGGGTCCTCGGCCTTGCCCACCAAAACCTCTTAAGAGTGTTCTCGCCGTTCCCGGGTTAATAAGTTAAATAAGGCCTATAATACGAAAGTATAGTATTTACGAGTCTTAGGGAATGCATATATGATGATTATCATATAACCATGTCGTAATATTAAAAATGTGGTACGACATTTACCGCTAGACATTCGCTACAGGCTTAGCAGTATCCGCTAGATTAGTAGCACAGGTGATGATGTGTCTAGCGAGACGCCAACGCGTCAGAGCTTCTTTGTGCATCATCGAGGCAACACTACCTCCACTCTTAAGTTCGCCGCGACCCTCATTCCGGCTTTCATCCAGCTCTCATCTTATAACTTCATCCAACTGACAGACAGATCAACAAACTAAGCCATATTATCATGATTTAAATCTCTTCACCATTATTTAAACTATTCCCTTTTTTGTTAAGGTGCACTCTCATGGTCCCTTCGATGTAAACAACCAATAGTGTTCGAAAAGTAGCCATTTGCCTACCATCCATCAATACTTCTACATTATCTAACTACAACCTTTCTATGGTGATTTAATAGTGAGTTACAAGCCCGGTATTTGTTATCCATGTACATTTTATATGAGCGGACCTTTTCAGTCTACTGTAGGTAGAGTAAACTCAGCTTCTTTAAATCCGCCATACAAACTATCATAATAGTGAAAGTGTTAATTTAATAGTTACTTCTACTTAACCCTTTGAAGATTAGGACGTATTTTGACAGTATATTCTGACTACCTTTAGACGATTTTATCAAGCTTAGGAATAATCTAAGGTAACTAGAAGGGTAAAGAGTATCTCAATTAACCCTCTGACCTCCATATACTGTACACTTCCTAATCTGAATACCGTCTTATAATTATTGCAAGGAAACAAAAAATAAATCCATAATTGTATCTTGAGTGGGAATACACCTATTCCATAGATGCACAGACACTCAGACATACCCACACAGTTATATTTACTTTTTGATTCGAGGGCATATGTTTTTGTAATAGACCGTATTATGTAAACGAGATTGTGAACTTCGAATGATAATATAAAAACAAGTTAATGTTCTCTATGGGACTGTTAATTGTTCAGAATTATTCGTCAGTTTACCATTGTTGTTCTCCCAAGTGTTGTTCAGATATTCCGGGATAAGGCTTGTACACATTGATCCATAGATACACACACACACACTTATGGTATTCGCCATATTCGCACAATCTCTGCGGTGTTTCGCATCACATCATCCAATATTCGCCCTGCAATCGCTACTGTCGCCATCATCGATCGCCACATTCGACCTGATTCGCCATCAATTGTCGCACATCATCCGTCATTATCGCCACAATCGCACTGTGATCGTACTTCTGTCGCACTGTGATCGTACTTCTGTCGTACTGCAATCGACATAATTCGCCTTGTTCGACTTCTTTCGCTTCTGAATACTCCCTATTCGCCGCGAATTAACGTACATAGAAATAAATACAGTCGCAGGGCGTTCACCATCAAAAGTTCGCGCAGTGGGATACCGCCTTAAAGCATGGTTCACACATTCAGGAGTGCGAGGCCGAGTTTTCACGAGTATTCAGGGTAATGACTCTCGCAATATTGGAGGAAGATATGGGCACTTTGGGACACTCACGGACACTCCTGGGAAATCGGCGTGGGCAGCTCAAATTTCAAACCTGCATGAAATTCTGACCCCGAGTCAGCTCAACCTCAAGACACTCGAGATTACTCTGGAACACTCGAAATAACTCTTGAGTACTCGAATACACTCTTAACAACTCGAAAATACTCGTGAACACTCGTGGCAACTCACAGACAAAACTACGTGGTCAAAAATGAGAACTAATAGATTAATAACATATGAACAAATATATAAATATATAAATAATACAATGACAATCATAAAACTCAATATATATATATGTATATATATAAATATATATATATATATATATATATATATATATATATATATATATATATATATATATATACTGTATATACCAAGAAAATTAATTAATACCTAAACAAAATGACTAGAAAATGTAAAGTTAACCTCATATATGTTCATATTTTATCGATGGCTTGGACCTAGCAACTCTCTATCTATCTATCTATCTAATGCATTTATCTATCTCCCTTATACATTAAAATAACAATGTCTTATTTGGACTTTTTGTAATCTATGAATCATTTCTAATGCGATTGAATTGAAAAATATAATTGAGATGACGGGTTGCAAACCAGGGGCAAAGCAATCCCGGTAGACACCCTGACAATGCGGGAAAAAGAGCAGCCTACCAGAGCCAGAATAGCTGCCGTAAAGGAGACCAAGAAGACAAGGAGAGGACGATATCAGGAAAGGAAGAGAGAAAATACAACACTACCAGTTTCCCATGCTTTAACACCTGCCAAAATAGACCAGTCTATTTATTTAACCAGGCCTACCCATGCTCTAATCCCTGCGAGTATAGGACAGTCTGCCCGCAAAAGGAGATCGAGTCCGGGCCAATCACAAGGATACCTGCTCAACCAATGGCAGGGCCGGAGACAAACAACTAAGGAGAATACCCAGCTACCAGCCAGATTTGCAATACAGTGAGGAATATTTTATGCAAATTCCTCACCAAGACCAAGTGTAATATCTTCACCGATGGGAACCCCAGAACCACCTCTGCAGTACCTCACGGGAAGACTGGAAATAGTATAAACAAAGTGATCAGAAACAAACGTATGGCCTGCAAACTAGAAAAAGACAGATATAGTGATTAACAGAAAAGCATTATCATGCAACCATACAACCCTTTTAAATAAAGAGGGTAATATTGAGAGATAGAGAATCTTCTTGTGTTTGTAGTAATAGCTTAAGTGTATTTTTAGAATAAGAATTGCCTTTACAATAATGAAAATAATAATATCCACATGTCCATACTATATAGAAACAGACCAAATTGAGTTCTAAATATAACCCGAATATAGTCTGACTGAAATTGAGGGAAGGTAGGTAAATACGATTACTACCTTCCACGAGTTAAGCTGGTTGTGGGTAGAACTTGTGTTGAGCTATAGGACGAGACATTCCTTGTAGTAGAGTCTAAGGTGGGAGGCGAACGAGTGTGTAGAGGAGCCAAGAACCAACATCCCCTGTGTCCGTGAGAGAGGCAGTTCCCCCTGACGTCCAGTACGCAGAAGAACTACGAGTCCTACGTCGTCCAGATTCTCGTTCATTGCTCTCACCTCTCCTCTACCCAGTACCCTAAGGCCCGAATTCTAGAACAA